>RJWH01004340.1:0-111291 GCA_004363575.1 Solenodon paradoxus
TCAAATCATGGTTTGAAGACATAGAGAATTCAGGTCTGAGATCACTCAGGAAATGATGGTAAAAGTTAGACCGGCTGACCCCGGGGCCTACCAGTACCCTCAGCTGCACTGCCTGTCTTGTCACTGCTTCTGGGACTGCTCAGCACCTCTGTGCCAAGTGCCTCTCCGGCACAGGACCCAGTGCTGGGGACAGGCACCTAACAGTGACCTAACACATGCTTCCTCTGACCTCCTGAGCTCCAAGTCCATTGGGCACTGTGGGTGCAGGTCTGATGCCGGACCTCCAGAGAGCTGCTGTTTGGAGTTGGTGTTCTTGGCGGGACCTGCTCAGACTCACAACCTTAGGGAGGACCAAGGTGGAAGTAGGTGCTCCCGGCCTACAGGAAGCGGGGAACACTCCCAGGACACCAGCAGGAACCCTGGTGGCAGTCCCCGGGTCTCTAGGGTCTTGTTAGAGGCCCTGCTAAGCACACTGGAAAATGCCATCTGGAGGGAGGCGCTGAGGGAGGAGGCAGCAGGGCCAGAGGGACCGGCTCCTGCCTTCCTAGCAGAGTCTAAGCCCTTACTCGGTCAGCCCTGATAGAGTAGTGTGTGCATCCCTGTCCTCCACAGATGTGGGGAAACTGAGGCAAAATAAGTCCTTAGGATCAGCCAGAATGACAGCTCTATATGCCAGAAGGCCTTGGGAAATGAAAACTGACTGACGAGACAGTATTCTCTGATCTGGGTGACAAATTGCATAGTTATCTTGTAAGGAAATCTGAAAGACAGTTTTATCAATTCTGGTTATCTACACACATCAGACTGACTCCTGTCTTCTGCTTTCTGTCTCATATGGTAAACCCCCCAACCCTTCCTCATTGACTCAATAAACACTGATTGAAGGGCACAGTCTCCATACACCCCAGGGATCCGGGTTCACTTTCCAGGTCTGGGGGAAACAGCCAATGTGAGCAACTAAATAAAAACAAAATAAAACAAAATGCATCTTCCTCCTTTTACTCCCTGCCTGTGTGACTACTCACTTTCATTCCTGATTGCAACTTTCCCTTTAAAAAACATATTAAAAAAAAAAAGAAAAAGTTCATGCTCTGAGCTTATATTCTAGTGGTGAGAAAGTTAATAAAAAATATATATAGGTATTGGTGGTGATAAATGATAAGGAGAAAAAGTAGGGAAGAGATTTAGGCAGTATGAGTGTGTATATATCACGGGTGTGTACATGTACATGTGCATATGTGTGTAGGGAGGCCAGGGAGGCCTCCCTGTATGCAACATTTGAGTTGTGGGAGAGAACATGTGCAAAGGTCCTGAGAGAGATGATGAAGGAGACCTGCAGTAGGTGGAATAAGAAAAGGAGGCAGAGCCAGAGGAGATAAGTTGAAAGAAAATGTGGATCAGTCATATAGGGCCTTTGGGTCATGCTAAGGACTCTGGTGTCGACCCAAGTGAGATGAAGAACCTGGACAGGACTTTGAGCTGCGTGATAAGCTCTGACTTAGATTTTCATACATACATCTCTGCCACCCTCAGGTTTGACCCTGCACTTGACCATCTAGATAAGGTTTGTCCTTCACGGCTTCCCACCAGTCCCACCCCAGGATGGTCAGAACCCAGGGTTCCAGGCTTAGATGGCAGGCACACAGAACGTGACACCTCCACTCCCAGCCCAGGGCCTTTGGTTGTCTTTTGAGGATCCTTGAAAGGCTGGCTGACATACAAACGGTCTGTGCTTAGATTCCAGGAACGTAAGCCAAGACTTCATTCTTTCAATTTACTTTTATCTTATTATTTCATCCAGGTAACATTGGTTTACAAAGCTGTATAAGTTTCAGGTCCCAGCCCTCTTTTGGTTGGGTTGAGCCCAATCCTGAAGATTGTTAAGAGGACAAAGACCCCTCTCTGCCTTGGAGGAGCCCTGCAGGAGGAGACAGATAGGAATGTCACCCACTTAGGTGCAGCGTGAGGCGGCCTGTCTGGAGAAGCACAGGGAGAGCAGTTTATTCTTGGAGGTCAGGGCACTGGGGGTGGGGAGTGAGGTGGGGGGATTCAGAGAGTGATAACACCGGCCTGGGGTGTTAAAATGAGAAGTTTCGGGCAGACTAGAAAGGGGGAATAAACAGGGACAGACACAGTGATATGACAGTGTGTAGAGGTAAGACTTTTTCTTCCTGAAGAGCGAGTAACATAATTACGTCTCTTCATTTTGGTGAACTGCTCAAGTGAGAGCTAGCTGAGACAGAGGGTAGCAAGAGTGGAGAGCAATGAATGCTGCTTCACCCAACAGTGTTTATTTCCACTTCCTTCTATAGAGATCCTCCTTTTGCATTTTATCTGCTTGGCATACAATAAATATTACCAATATGTATAATAGTTGACTAAGAATTCAAAATTGAAAATTGAAACACATAATAATGTTTAGTGTGATGAGTCTCTCTGAGCACTGCTCTCAAGGCCCTGGTAACTCCAGTTTTCCAATTATTAGATCCAACTAATTTCCGTGTTAAAACATTAATATTACTCTAAATGTCTACCAGGTCGACAACAGTCACGTGACTCTAGAAATACAAGTGTTAACCCTATAGATTTAAGCCAAACATACATGCCACAAGCTTTACAAATTAAAGATATTCTATTCTGATTTGTTAATTTCCAACCTGGATGAGACTAATCAAGTTCTCTTTCATTTCTAAAACAGTTTAAATTCTCTCTGACCGTAGAGCTACAGGGTGGTAAAACGTAACCCTGGTCACTTTGTGGGGGAGCCCCTATCACTTTCTCTGAGGCTGCTTTAATGCTGGGGAGTTTATAGAAATTCAGGATGGGATGGGCATGTGACCTCTGGCGCCCCGGCCCTGAAGGCCTGTGCTGGTTCCCTGAAAGTATCCATCCCATGACAGGGACACCAGCTCCTTTCAAACCCAGCTGGTTGGGCCTTAGTGGGATGCTCGGGGCTGAAAGCAGGGGAAGTCTGGTCTGAGAACCACATGCTGCAGAGGATTGCAGGCACCTCTGACATGGACAGTTTGTGGGTGGGCATGAGGCCACCCCTCAGCTCTGGGCCTTAGTTTCTTCTGTATCACAGGGTTGGCTAAGTACTTGTGGGGGGAAATGACATGAGAAGGCAGTCTCACCAGTCGGGTAAGGATGAGCGTCAGTGCCAGCAGGGACCTTGAGCCCCACACAGAGCCAGGGTATGGGGTTAGGGTTTAGGGTTAGGGTTCTGGCTCTCTGGCCTCAGTGTGTGGTTTGAGAGGACACATCACCACCACACTGTGGCTTAACCAATAACCTTGGCAGCGATGGAGAAGGGGCTCTGGAACACCTCCTGGTCCCTCTGGGTGCCCCTCGGTTTCCAGGGCACCACTTGCACTGGAGTGGGGGGATAATGGGGGGGGGCAGGCAGGGATTGCAGGTCCCTGGCCATAGGAACTCAAATAGGGCTTTGGGGATCTCAAAACCTCTCAGCAGGCCATGCAGAGGTTCTTGGCAGCCACCCTCCAATAGAGTCTTTGGAGACTCTAAAGAGCTGGGATTTATGTCTCTGTTCCACTCCTCCTGCCTCTGACTGGGGAGGGCAGCTCATTTTTCACAGTGCCGCGTGACTCTCTAGGCTATATTTTCAGCATGGGTTTGACGTCAGTCTCTCACTCTGTCCCCAGGGATTGGCTTTGTACATTTCCAGGCTGTCAGGGCTAGAACCTCCCCATGCCTTTGGGCCTTGAGGGCTGTCCCTACTGTCCCTCTGTTACTTGGGGCTCCAGGCTCCCGGGTAACGGTGGGCGGGGCTCCCTGGGATGTGGGAGTCAGAGGAGGGAGGGGGTACTCAGCTGAGAGGAGTCCAGCAGCAGCCCAGTGAGGTGGGCGTTGTGTGTATGTGTGTGGGGAGCGGTGGTCCAGGTCACAGCATGGGCTGGAAAGACAGAGGAGAGGGGAGGCAGGCTGGCTGAGGTTTGAGGCTGCTCATTCATGTGTAAGCTGCTCATCAGCAGACAGTCCAGGGATGGGCTAGGTCCCAGGGTCTGAAAAGAGGCGGGGAAAGATGAGAAAGCAGGAGGGAGGGCAGTGTGAGGAGCAGGGGGAGGCGGGACTAAGACAAGGAAGAAGGGGGAGGCTGGGTAGGTGAGGGGCAGAGGCAGAAGACCTGAATAACCACACTGTCACAAATCACATGTGTGTGGTGCACCACTTTTTCATATATTTACCTCATTTACTCCTCAAGCACCTCCACTGTGAATGTCGTTCTCTTTATACAAGGAGAAAACTATTGCAGACTGTTGTCAGTTCACAGAGCTGAAAGCAGCCCAGGTCTGCTGTTGAAGGGGCGAGACCGCTCTTAGATCTGAGCATGTAGCTGTCTGTACCTGAAAAAGTGGCCCCCCAACACTGACCATGACCATGTGTTTTGGGGTGTCTTTATCTTCCTCCTATCTTTGAACCTGTACTAGGGCTCTATCTTTGCCAAGACCCCAGATACAGATGAGAGACTTCAGTTCCAGCTTCTACCCTCTGCTTTCTGTTTGTCTTCAGGGTAGTTATTTAACCTCCGTGGAGCTCTGTCTGTTCCAGCGTCTTACACTTGATGAGTTTAGACCGTCCGGCACTTGCCTCGTCTCTTCTCCAGCTCCCTATCCTTGGGGTCCAGACTGCCATGCTGTTTAACATCCCAAGTGCCCTGGCTGACATCGCCTTCAGCCACCCCAAACCAGAACCTCAGAACCCTTTACCTTCTCCTTCACCCGTCTTCTCACCCTTATCGCACAGCTGGCCAACCACCACGCCCTGCTGACTGCCTCCCAAGTACCTCGGGGATCCCTGGATGCCATGCCTGGTGTTCGGCAGGTGCTAAGGAAGTCCTAGGCTTTCTGTTTTTGTTTTCTGATGAGCCCCTCTTCCTGCTGTGAAAAGTATCAAGTGCTCTGAAAATGTGAATGTCACGTGATACAACTCGATTCCTGGACCTCCCTCTCACTTCTCTGCCAGTCACGGCATCTCAGCTCCCACCCCAGGTGCTGGGGCTTCGAATCAGCTTCTAACTGTTCACCCAAGTCTCATGTGTGGCCGGGGTGCGGGCTCATGGCCTCCTGGGGTGGCAGTGTATCACAGTGGTTAAGCACGTGGTCTTCCCACGCCAATCCCAACTCTGCCATAGCCAGCTGTGTGGCCTGGGCAAACTGCTTAACCTCTCTGTGTTGTAGTCTGCTCACCTGTGACATGGGGAGGGTCCCAGATACCACACCTTTCTATGAGAATCACATGAAATTATATATGCAAAGTACTTAGAACAGAGCCTTGGCAAGAAGCAAGCATTCAGCAAGTAAAGACTTCTGTAATTATTGCCTGGAATGTAATAGTAATCTCCTAAAGAGTCTTCCTGCTTCCAGTTTGTCTTCTCCAAGACATTTTCCACTCAGTGACCAACGGACTTTCTCTGTCACTCCCATGTAAGGTTGCCAGATAAAATAGTCTGCCCGGTTCAAATTTAGCTAGATGTCTGGCATTTTTATTTGCTAAATCTCACAACTCTACTCCCAGGCTTAAAGTCCTCCTCCCTACCCCCCGGTTCTCCATTACCTTTAAAATAAAATGTAAACTTTTTAGCATGACATTCAAACTCTGTGTGATTCAGACCCCTGCCCTCACCATTTAATCTCTCATCTCCCTGTCTTTTATACACCCAGCCCCCTCATCTTCTTCTCCAGCTATGTCCAGCTGCCTTCCTGGAATCCCAGAGAATGACTCTTAGCATTTTGGAGCTAGGAAGAAACATTTGCCACAGTTAGATGGGAAACTGGGACCCATGGATCTTAATGACCTGCCCAATGTGACACAGCTAACAGGCTAGTGTTCTTGCTAGGACCTCAAACCTTGATTCTGAAACACTAAAGGCCACTCTTAGGTCAGAATGAAACAATAAATATACTCTTGTTAAAACTCCTGGCCTTAGGAGGAACAACTGTGTGCTTCTGTTAGGTTTTGGTGGAGTGATGGAAGATAAATCTGCTGCCTGGAGCAGTTCCCAGTGCCATGCTTAGCAAGCTGAGATGCCCACAAGGTTTTGGTGGGCAGGAAAGATGGCCTGGGATTTGGGGCTCAGATAAGACGGTTCTCAGGGCATAAGGGAAATCATTCTGAGACTCAAGGATGGGGAGGCAGAGTCCTATGTGTAGATATGCACTCAGGTTTAGGCCTGGGATAGAAACTTATTTCCCCTCTGCATGCAGCAGAGTGAGGACAAGCTGGGCTGGATTTCTACAATGCACAGAGCAATCCCAGCTGGCCCAGCAGCCCAGTGATGACTCCAGGGGCAAGTAGAGAGTGGAGGGCACCATGACGGGTGTGGGGGACACCTTTCCTGGAGGTTCCTGGAGCAGGTCTCACACTACAGTCACCCTTGGCATGGCATTTGAAGCAGACCAGCTTCCTAGGCAGATCCCTAGGAGGCTCTGGCTCCATTACAGCCACTGGATGAAAATATCTCTGCTCAGTGCCGAGATCTTGGTTTCAGTAATTGACTTGTATAATGTCCAAAGACGCTGTGCACACAACCAGCCCAAAGTGATGCATCATCTTTAGCAAAAAGATTTATCATGGAATCTGCAGCAGCTTCCCATTTGTCTGAAACAGAAATAGGAGCGACTCTCCTTGCCAGGAGTCATCCTTTGTCTTCAAAGCAAATTCCTCCATGGTTGGAGGGTTCTGGGCCCAGACTGAAGCCTGTGGCCAACGCCCTGGCCCAGGTCCCAGTGTCCGTGTCTCCGGCAGAGGAATTTTGGCCACAGGCAGCAGAGAGGGAGGGAAAAAGTGGAACACCGGGTGTAGGAACCTGAGTTCTAGTACTGACTCTAACAACTGGCTTGTGACCCTGGCAAGTTTCTTTATGTCCTCAGGTTTTTACTTTTTCATCTGTAAAATGGACTTCGTGATTCCTGTTTGAGCTATCTCACAGCTGATACGGAAGAGAAATCATCCATTGCCTTGGAGAGAGGCCATGTGGGATCATTCAGAGCTGGGACACTGGGACCAGGCAGATCTGACTTAAAGCCCGGCTCTGATGCTTGTTAATGTCACATTGGACAAGTTTCTTAACCTCATTAGGCATTGGTTTTGTAAATCAGGGAGATGAAGAGTTTCTACTCATAGTGCTGTTGACTGGAGTAAAGCGGAAGTTTGCATAGGAGGCCTTAGTGTGGGGCCAGGGTAGGGTGCACTCAAGTACCAGCTCATGCTTTGATGACCAGCCCGGCTCCCAGCAGAGAACAGGACGTGTATGCGATAATGTTTGTTTTATAAGGTAGCCTGGCACGTCATGTGGTAACATTGGATTGAACCTCTCAGCAGCACTAGATGAGGAAACAGATGTGCAACGGGTCAGGACTCACACAAGGTCAGCCAGCTCCTCCGTGGCACAGGCCAGCTGTCAGTCATTTCTAGCTGACTCAGGTCTGTGTCTCCTGCTTCACCACAGTGCCTTGTACTACAGTTGGAGAGAGTGGAGATGCTCAATTCACATGAGGGTGCAGGAGCCGTGGGTGAGCTGTGGAACCAGGTGCACTAGGGCTTATCTTGCATGCTTGCCACCTTTTGGCTGTGTGGCCAAAGTAGTCTCCCCCTTTGCGTCTCAGGTGAGCGTCTTAGTGCTGTGAATGGTGTTCCAGATGACAGTTCTTGGTGGCTGCTTGCAAAGGCGGGGCGTGCTGGGTGCTAAGGTCAAGTGCAGGCTGAATGGACCTGAGGAGCATTGTGACTGCAGGTGATCAGGTAAGAACATGGGCAAGTGAAAGTAGACTCAGACTGTTAGTGGTGAACTTAATGCCGTCTATACAGATGTTGAATTGCAATTGTTCATACCACAAACCTATGTAGTGTTGAAAGCAGTGCATTCCATTCTTCCCCAGGCCAGGAATTTTAACTTGAGTTTATTTGTTGTTTCATTCTGAACTGAGGGTGACCTTCAGTGTTACAGAATCAAGGTTTGAACTCCTAGCAAAGTACTTAGGTGTTAAGCCCATGTCTGGGGTGCAGTCCATGTAAAGCCCCAGGGCCCAAGTTTGAGGCCTGGAACAGAGTGAGGGTGAGGGAACAACTAAAACGAACAACTAAATAAATAAAGTGCTTCTTCCTTCTCTCTATTCCTTCTTGCCTGATGCCTGCCTGCCTTCCTCTTAACAAAAAGTGCAATATACTCTGATACATATTTTTAAAAATCAAATTAAACTAAAATAATGAATACATGGGACTTTGAAGGACAGAAGACCTTTTGATGAATACACCCAAGTCGGGGGACCTCTTAGGCAGAAGGTATGGTAGATAGAAAGATGAATTTTAGGATAATTCTGGGACAAATGAGCATGGGAGCTAGGAGCTCATTGTAAATAGAGGAAGCTGTTTTTAAAAACGCTGTCTGTGGGCCAGACAATTGGTAATCGTGAGCTTTGATTTTCCCTACTGTTTTTCAAAATAGGTAACTTTCACCCCTTTCACAGATGCAGCAGCTGAGACAGCGCCAAGGCAGGCCTCAGCTTCAGGGCTGTTTGCAGATCGGTGCTCTGCCAGTACTGCCAGCTGAGTCTGCCGCACTGAATGAAGCGTCGCCCCATTCAGCGCCCTGCTAGGGGCCGGGGTGGGGCCTAAGGAAAGGGCGTGGCTGTCTCTGAACTCCAGAGGCTGCGGGTGCAGTGGGTGAAGTCAACACACCCGCCACGGGGTGCTCAGCACAGGGTAGGGGCACGCGCCACAGGAGTGGCCTCCCAGCAGAGCAAAGGTGCTCCCCCTCTGAGGCTGGGGCTGGCTGTTGTGGTCTAGTGTTAGGCGGCTAAGGAACAGTGGGTGGGGGCTGGAACAGTGGTGTGGCTCTCTGCCTTCATTCCAGGGACACAGTTTTGGTGAAGAATAAGGGAGACAGAGCCTGGCCCTGGGCCCTCCAGCTGCCACCAGCTTCCAGCATGGTGACTTTTACTGTCCATGGAGACTGCTGGACATCGGTCCCAAGACCAGGGTGGGCCAGAGTCCATAGCTGATGCTGACAGTCTTGCAGCCTCATTATCATGTCTGCTGCTCTTCTTGGTTTCCTCAGGAATCTTTCCACTCAAGTGCTTCTGTGTCATTGAATCCATCTCTTTCTGACTTTCTCACTGCTTGAGCCCATGGGATGGACCCTTGCGAGCCAGCTCTGTGGCTGGCAGCATCCTTTCCCAAGATTTGGTCAGCATTTCCCCCTTTGACCCACCTCCCAGCACACGCCCTGGTCCCTCGAGAATGTGACTCCCCATCCATCTGCCTGACTATGCATCGCGCACCCTTCCTGGAAGTGCTTGGTGACTTCTGTGGGCCACCCTACTTCCAGACTGGAGAACTTCTTTTTTAAAAAAAGGCTGGGTGCAGAGAGGAATAAAAGAGAGCAGAGGAGGGCAGGCAGAAAGAGGAGGAAGAAGTACTCTTTAAAAAAGTACTTTTAAAAAAAATTTAGTGATTCATTTTGGTAGTTCCCCTGGCCCCAAGATGCGAACTGGGACCCTTGGAATGAATGTGGATGGCACTGGTCAGAAGACAGCTGCCCAAACGGCTACTCGGCTTGCTGGTTAACAAGTTTCATCTCTATTTACATATTCATGTGTATCTAAGCAGGCAGCCTTCAGGGGGCAGGAAGCCTTTTCCTGCTTCTTCGTCTCCCTCCCAGCTCCAAGCAAGGCAGAGTGCAGGACTTGGCCATGTTTGAAGGACTCAGCTGGAAGGGGCACATCTGGGACATTCTGGTCAGAAAAAGGTCTCCATATATTACTGAGGATAACATCTGGCTTCTCTAGACACTGCAGGACCTCTCATGATTTATTAGTCACTTGCTCCACATGCCTCAACCAAGGGTCAGGGCGGAGTCTTGGCACAGACTGGATGAGCTCTCCTTTCACCACTCTTAGAGCCAGGTGGGATGACCGGGGAGCAAAGACACCAAGAGCCCCACTCAGCAGAGTCACGCTTATATCTCTGCGGCCCACTGCAGCCTCCAGCCCAGAGCTGAGCCCCAATTAGAGGCAGACGCCCACTTTTCTGTGTTCTTGCCCCAGTTTTGCAAGTGCCTTGCTGCATGACCTTGAACAAGTCACCCCACCTTCCTTTGCCAAGTTTTCTTCACCTGACAAGTACGATCAAGTGGCCTAGATGATTGTTAAGGTGCCTTCCAGCCTTTGCTTCTCTGACTCAAAGGCAAGGGTGTCTATTGCTTTGTGAATAAAAATGCTCCTTCCGTGACAGCTGGCTGGGGGAAATCAATAATTCTGTCAGTGCATCCTTGCAGTAATGTTAGAGTTCTGCAGTCTGCCCCCCAAGACTGGACACTCACTCTTAGCCACTGCTCATCCCATTCTCCCTCTCCTTGGCCTTCCTTTCAGAGCTCCCCCTACCCCTCTCCATCCCACCCCCAATCCAGGATGCGGCAACCTGCCATGAATGAAGAGCGCCTAGTCACATGGCCCTGTCACCATGGCGACAGATCCCCGGAGCCGAAGTAGGCATCGAAGTCACATGAGAACCCCAGAAAACTGGCTGAGCTATTTATAGAAGCAGGCTGGTGCTTTTATGGAAATGGGTCTATATTTGACTTTGGTACTGAAACCTCCCTGTTGGCCTGGCCCTGGGCACGCAGGTTTGATCTGCTTCTCTCTTCCTGGCCAAGGCAGAGCCCACAGCCCCTCCTTCCTATAGCCTCCCTGCAATTTCCCTCCACAGCCCACTCCTAGCTTCCACTGGAGCAGACCCCCTTCTATTTACATTGACTGAAACTTCCTCCTCCTCTGCTGGGCTTGTGGGTGATTTGGGACACCCTCCTTTACCGCTCTCCTTCAAGCACAAATAAAAGGGACATCCTTGCTGGTCTCAGTAAATAGTAGAAGACACTGTCGTTGCTCAAAGCCTTTGCCACTATGCTCTTCCATTACAGTTTGCAGGTAGTTGCTAGAGGGAGGGTGTGTGTATCTGAGCACAGGATCTGAAGGGTCAGCCACCCACGCCTCCACAGTCCAGAAAATCAACTTTATGCTAATAATGGTAATGATTCTTTCTCTCAGCAGTTATCATCTCCTGTAACCCTCATACACCCTGTAATGAAGAAATGCCTTATAGTCCCATTTTACCAATGAGGACCAATAAACTCTGAGTTAGAATGAGGACCCAAATTTAATTCCACAGCTGCTCTCTTCTTTGTTACAAAGAGCGGCAGGGCGTGCCTGACTGGAGGGGACAGGAGGGGACAGGCGGAGAGGCAGGGCCCCAGGACAGAGTGGTTAGAAGGGGCTGTTGAGAAGAACAAGGGGAAATGCATTTTGTTACTTTCATGAATGGATAACACATGTAAAGAGTCAAAGGAAAATTAAAACAAGACTGAAGTAGGCCCAACACTGAGTTTCCCTTCGCAGGTCCTCTAGGGCCTAGTTTCCCTCCAAAGAGGGAGTCTCTGTGTCCCGTTTCAGGTGCTCCCCATTTTGTGTGCACACAGAAGCAGATATGGACACACGGAATAGATGGGCACAGACAGATGGTATCAAATTCAAAAGGGTTTTTGATGAAAAGTTAACTCTGTCTCTTACTGCTGCTCCCAGCCACATGGTTTCTCACCCTAGAGGCAAGCACTTTCATCAGTTTCTTACATATCAGTCCAGAAAATAATCTTTTTAGATATACTTGAGCATACACAGAGGGTCACATGCTCTCTGTACCATCTTGCATATTTTTTCCCATTTAACAATACATTTTAGAGATGTTTCCAAATCAGGACATAGAGAGAAAACATGTTCATTTTAATAGCTACACAGAACTTCACTGCATGGACGTGCCATAAATTATTTAAACAGTTCCTTGTTGATAGACATCTAAATTGTTTCCTCGGTCTTCTCCCCCTACCTCCCCTTTGTTTTTACAATCATTGCTGTAAGAAGTAAGGGGTGTATTTAAACAAACACATGTGCAAAATGCCTTCATAATTTTGATAGATCTGGCCTAAACGTGCAATGAATATGTGCCTTTGTAATTTTGATAAATATGACCTAATTATCTTGCACAGAGACTGTGCAATATAACTCTTCTCCCATTACCAATGTGTGTTATCAACCTTTTTTAAAAAATTATTTGCTGGCACGTCCTGGTGGAGCAGTGGTTGGGTCAATCGCCTCCAAAGGAACTCAAGTCACATACATCTGGGTTCCAGTCGTGGGTCCAGAGGGAAGCAACCAGTGTATAAGTAAATAAAAAGTAAAATAAAGTACTTCTTCCTCTTCTCTCTCCCTGCCTTTCTGCCTATTCGCTTTCATTCCTGCCTACACCTTCCCTTTAAAAAATAAATTATTTGCCAACATAATAGGTAAAATGATATCATTATTTTTCAATTAGCATCTCTCCTTTTATGACTGCAATTGAACATCTTTTTATATGTGAGTGCTAATTGTATTCAAATGTAATTTATTTATTTAAAGGAAAGGTACAACAAGCAGGAATGAAGGGGAGTAGGCAGGCAGGAACGTTCGAGAAGAGAAAAAGTACTTTATTTTATTTCCATTTAATTATTCACGCTGGTTGTTTCCCCCTGGACCTTGGACTCGAATCCAGAGGTTTGTGACCTGTGTCCTTTGGAGGTGATTGACCGAACCAATATTCCACCTGTATTTTATGTTTTATGACCTTTCTATTCATATAATCTTTTTTCTTACTGATTTTTAGGAAATCTTTATATATATATATATATTAATGGAATGTCATAACACTGACTTACAACATCACATAGGCTTTATAAACATGTGTGTGCATATATGTATCTGAGTAGTATTCCACGGTGCATATAACACCTCTTCTTTATCCAAATTCATCTGTTGATGGGCCCCCAGGAGGTTTGCTACCCTTGGCTATTGTGAATGATGCTGCAATGAACATGGGGTGCATATTTCTCCTTGAGTTAGTGTTGGATATTCTTTGAATAAATACCCACTAAGTAGGAGAGGTGGCTCATGTATTTCTATTCTTAATTTTGTGAGGAATCTTCATCTATACTGTTTTCTGTAAAGACTGAAGCAACTTACAGCCCCACCAGCAGTGTACAAAGGCTCCCTATTATCTACACCTGCGCTGCTTGTCTTCTTAGTGATGCCCATCTCACAGGTGTGAGGTGGTATCTTGTTTTGCTTTGTGTTTCTCTAAATGCCGCATTGTACGCAGTCATTTAACAGATCTAGCTAAACACCTGCTCAATGGCAGGGCTCTTGTAGGTACAGGGGATACAGCTTTTGTCCAGTTGGGGGCAGCCAACAAGCAAATAAACCAGAGTGAAAGGGATGCCCATCAGGATCAGGGACTTGGAGGACAATGAAGCAAGAGGGGGGAAAGGGCTGGTGATTATCTCATACTTTGGAAGGTGTTCACACCCAATATTCTCACCTTCCCAGACTTTCTTTTTGTACTTCTATGGTTTCAATTTTTAAAAATTAGACTTTTCAAAAGATAAACTTGTGACTTTGATAATCTACTTTTTGTTGTCATTAATTTCTGTGTTGTCTTTAGCCTTTTCTCCTTCTATTTCTTTTGGTGTTCCTTTTTGTAGCTCTTCTAAGTTCTTGAGATGGTTGCCTGGCTTCTTTCTTTCCTAAGCTACTTATTTAAGGCTATAAATACCCCGTATACTATTTTTAATGCATTCCTATGGCTTATTTTTTACATTTATTAATCTTGATACATCTACCATTTATAATGGTGTAGGGAGTAAGGAAGAGATTCAAATTTACTTCTTTTCAGATGGCCAAATCCATCCCATTTATTAAAAATCCATCTTTCCCTTATTCATTTGAAATATCATTTTTATCCAGTTCTAAAAATGAATCTGGATTTATTGTTAGACTTTTTGTTCTGACTCAAGTATTCTCATGACTTGGACTGTACTAATTTAAACTTTTAGTTTTATAATATGCTTTACCATCTGATAAATTTCCCTTATCATACCTGTTACTCTCCCTTATAATTTCCCTAGCTATTTTTTTGCTGGTTTCTTTCTCCATGTTAACTTTAGAATCAGCTGGTCTAGTTAAAAAGAAAATTTCTTTTTATTTGTTATTTTCATCAAGGTTATTTTAACACTATAGGTTAATCTAGAGAGAATGAGCATGTTTATTACATTTGTTTTTCAATCTAAGAATGATTCACTTATTTTTAAAGGAAAGGTGCAGGCAGGAATGAAGCAAACAGGTAGACAGGCAGGAAGAGAAAGGAGAAAGAAGCACTTTATTTTATTTAGTTGCCTATCTTGGTTGTCCTCTCTCTCCCCCACTGCCCTGGCTCACAAACCCCGGTCCTTGGAATGTATGTGCACTGTGCCAGGCAGACTTAACCATTAAACCACCAGGGCTCACCCAACAAATCACTTCAGATATTCAGACATTCCTTTGGATCTCTCAGTAGCCTTCAGAAGCTTTCTTCATATAGATTTTTTACACATCTTTTAAAGCTTATTCCTAAGTAGTTTCCTTTCTTGCATTTTTTTTTTTTTTTTTTTAATATCATTGCTATTGTAACAAAAGCATTTCTTCTATTTTCTTACTGGTCATTGTATATCTGAAAGCTCTGGATAATTCGCTTGCTAAATTTGCTTCCAATCACATTGAGATTATATTTTTCAGTTTTTTTAGCTACAAATTATTTTTTAAATGAAATTTTTAGCTTTCAAGAGGAGAATGTACACTGTATGTTTAAAGCCCCAGAGTAAATGGTTAATGATTCAATGTGTTAATGAGGTTAAGATGGACTAGCCTGGCTCATCGTAGGCGCTATAGCTAATATTGACAGTGATACCGCTGCCTGAAGTTTACACCTGGTTTTATCTCATTTAATCCTTATGACGACCCCCTGAGGCTAGAGAAGAGATTATTATTTCCATTTTCTAGATGAAGAATCCAAAGCTCAGAGATATTAAGTGATTCATCAAAGGTAACCTGGCAAAGTAGTACTGGATCAGACCTGAGTTTACCTGACTAATACAGCATGCTGTCTCAGAGAGACTCAAGTCCTTTTTGGAATGTGAGGGTAGTTTAGAATCACTCATCCCAAAGTTCGGATTTAATCTATGCTCTGGATGTTGGGTTGGAGCACCCATCCTGCTTGATAAGGACTCTAGGGACTCAGACCACTAAGGTCTAATAAGCAAAAAATAGGGGCTGCTTTTGGAGGTGGGTGGGGGCCCTGGCCAGCATTTGTGTGGCGCTTCTGGATCCTCTGAAGCACCGTCCATTTCTCTCCTCCATCGCCATGCATGATGGCTTTGAGCAGCCAGAGTTGAGGTATTAAGTAGTTCGGAGGCTTGTCTGAATCACAGCAGAGAAAGGTGAGGTGGTAGGCGCAGGGCAGAATTTGGAAGTCCCCCTCTGGTCCTCCAGCACCTCTGACTTCTTGCTGCCTCTCTCCTCTTGCTTCTTCCCATTTCCATCACACCTCCCTCGACACTGCTCCCCACTGGGGTTCTCTCAGACTTGAAGTGAGGCTTCTACTTTACAGATGGGGGAGTTATAGTCAGAAATGAAGACATTCTCTTGAAGCTGCTGTGAGGTAGAACCTGGGAAAAGAAATTGGGATATCCTCTCCAAATATAGTTGCTTCTGAAGGGTTCTGGGATGGTTACCTCCCATTTAAGTACAGAGAGGAATTCATACTTATAATGGCATTATCATGCTCTAAAACTTTCAATGGCTCCCTATTACTTGGCCATATAAGTAGAAGTTCTCCAGGCGAATACATCAGGCCTTCACATTAGAGAACCCAGCTTACCTTCTGGCTTTTGATCCTACCTGCTGCCGCAGCCTACAGCTTTTAAATGATCTGGCTGGATCCAGACCAAGGTTGGTGACATGGTAACTTCATTCACAAACTTTCCTTGCTTGCTCTCTGTCTTTCCAGTGATTCTCTCACTCCAGTTTGGAAGTTAGATGGATTTTTTTTCATCTGAAAACAATAATGCTAACTTAAGTTATCTCTTTTAGCAGCTGTTTTACATTGTTGTTTCATTTTTATAGCTTGAAATAAACTAAAGCTTTAGTTATCTTTGTATAAACTCTGCTGGAGTGGAAAATAAAAGATTTTGAGAAACATGAAACTAACAAAAAAGATAATGAACTCATCTGTGCTGTTCCTACAAAGGTTCTTACTTGACTCTTTATAGATTGAGGAAGAGAGAGAATCCTGTTCCTTCTTCCAAGCAACATAATACTCTAAGCAAAAATCAGCACTGAACAGAAACCCCTAGGCACTAACAAAGTGCCCTATTCCCTGCCTCAGGAAATATTTTGCTCCCTCTTCTGTCTGGGTGAACCTCTTCATTGTCTTGTCACCTCGGAGCTGCTTTGGTTTTTTCCTAGACTCTGGCACATACAGAGGACAGTGGTTTAGCTCCTTAACACCTTCTGAGTTGTCCTTGGCTGTTTGAATAAACCCCGCCTCTGGACTGAGCCCTGAGCTGACTGAGCTTCAGCACAGTGGCTGACCCAGCAGCTTCCCCAGGAGTGCCTGGGGGACTGGAAAGCCAGACTGCTGCGGGCAGACAGGAGCAGGTGGGCTCGGGGCTATAGTAAGGGCTGCCGTTCGATAAGGTTGGCACTAGATGAGCCGGGTGACGGGGAGTCACTGCCCACTGTGTTCCAGCTCTGTCCAGGGATGTCCCTTTCCCTGTTCAGGTTCTCACAGCTCCCTCTTTGACACGTGGCTCCAGTTTGGATAGGTGACCTAGGTAGCATGGTTTACAAGACAGAGCTTCTTCCTTGGCTCAAAGTTCTGCTCTGTCATCACAGAACCCCAGGACCAGAGCTCTAACCTGAAGCATTCCCCTTCCAAATGCCTGGACTAGCTCATCATTTTTGTCATTGTCACCGTCACCATCATCAGCATCATCATCAGCATCATCATCTCCATCATCATCACCATCATAACCTCCTTCATCATTATCATCACCACCACCATCACCATTCAATCACCACCATCACCTGCATCATTATAATCACCACCATCACCATCCAATCACCATTATCACCACCACCATCACCATTACCATCATCACCATCACCACCACTACCATCACCATCATCACCACCACCACCATCACCACCACCATCATCACCACCATCACAATCACCACCACCACCACCATCATCACCACCACCATCACCATCACCACCACCATCACCACCACCATCATCACCACCATCACAATCACCACCACCACCACCATCATCATCATCAGATCATCATCCCAGCAGCAGTTTGTTTGAATTGAGTCCTCACTTTGTGCCAGACTGCTGTTCTACATTTATTGTGAGGGATAATCTCCTTTACGGTTCAACACCCTTTGAGGGAGGCATGGATGAGGACACTCTGGTCCTGAGAGGTTCCAAGCTGAGACCAAGCTGGGGCGAGACTCTGAACCCTGGAGCTACCACTCCAAGTTTGGAACTTGGGAAGCTGCACTACATGCTCCTGCACCCCGCCCTGGAGAGATGAGACCTCACTTTTTCACGCATTTTAAACTCTGGATGGCGAAGATGCTTCATTCCCTCTGCTAAGTCCAGCTGATTAATGTGATGGTGACACTGGGTCTCAATGGAAAAGCAAACCACAGTGTATTAGGGCTGGAAAGGGAAGTAAGGGAAGTCGGGAACAAATGGTGGGGCCCTGGGTTAGCCCTTAGAGAATCTTGGAGCTCATTCTAGCTCCATTTCCATTCTCTCCAGCACTAACACTGGCATTTGCCTTTCCTTCAGTAAAATTCCACATTCCCACAGAAACTGGCTTTGTCCTCAGACACCATCACAGGAGAACCATCTCTCAGGGAGCCACAATAAGCCTGGCACTTATTCTAAAGATACTTTAGACAGTAACAGTGGTGGGTGGGGACTGTCTCGTCAGCTGTGTTTTAGATTAGGAATCCTAATTAGGTGAGGTCTGCTCCTCTTTGCTGATCTAGCACAATGAACCTGGGAGGATGCAGTTCCTGTGATGACTCTGAGAAGAGGCTCATTCACTGCTTCTAAGTCAGGGATGAGGGCGTCCTCTAAAGGGTAAGAGCAGCATGGGCCTGCTTGCTAGTTCCATAGTCATTCAGCAATCGCCTGGCTGTGTCACTTATTTATTGCTATGTAACAAATCACCCTAAAATTTAGTGGTTTAAAATAGCTATTATTTTTCTCTCTCTCCTGGCTTCTGTGAGTCGAGCACTTGGGAAGGACCCAGCTGGACAGTTTGTCTCTGCTCCACACAGCGGCAGCTGGGGAAGTTTGCCTGGAGGACCTGCTTCCAAGTAACTCACTCACCTGGCTCTGAGGTGGTGCTGGCTGCAGGCCAGAAGCTGAGCCAGGGCTGAGGACTGGGGGCTTCGGTTTCTCTCTACATGGGTGTCTCTGTGGATAGCTTGTGCTGCCTCACACAAGTTAGGGTCCAAGAGCCAGTATTCAAGAGAGAGAATGGAAGCTACCATTTTCTTATGGCTTGGGTCACAAATAAGCACAGCATTATGTCTCTTGGGGGAGTCACCAAATCCAGATTCAAAGGGAGGGGACATAGACTTCACTTCTTGGAGGAAACACTGTCAAAGAGTTTGGGGGTTGTGTTTTGAAAAAGAAAATCCATACTAGAAAAACTCTGATAATTGTGCCGCTCAGAATAAGAGAGGTCATACCTTAGCATTGGTGCATTTAAGATACTCAGAAATGCAAACACAGCTTGGGTAGATTTCAGCTTGGATTGTTTCCCTGTGTCCTGGGAAAAGCCAACACTTCCCTCTGCATTTTACTATTTAACACATCTGAGAGTGGTGTTTCTTAGCTTCATGTGCAGAGAGATACAAATAGAGAGTAACTACTTCAGTGTCCTTTTCAGGAAGGCAGGCTTGGGTTCAAGGGGGAAAGCTGGAGAGCAGAGGTTAACCGGTAAATCTGTCTCCTCTTTTGAGAAGACCAGACTGAGAAGAATTGATTAGATCTTTGTGTTTGACTCCCCATGTTTGACAGAACTGCCCAGCCTGCACGCTTGGAGCACGTGTAAGTCACCATGCTGGGATGAGGCATGGGGGCTGAATAAGGAAAGTTCCCTGTCTGAGAAGCAGTCGCTATCCAATTTCAAAGGCAATGCATTGATGTATGAAAAGAGGACCCACATTTTAAGGGCCTGGATGTCAAGACTGAGAGAGAGCAGTGTCTCTGGACCAGGATGTATGGTGCTCACTACATGACTTGGACAGATTCGTTAACTCTAAGCCTTGGTTCCTCTATTAGTACTATAGGGATGTGAGCAGTATTTATCTTATAGTCTTATGCTACATAGTTTGAATGTACTTCTATAAGCCTGCTAAAAGGAAGACTCAGTGTCCTGTATGTTCAGAGGAGAGATAATCAGTGAGAGCTGGAGGGCTCAGAACTTCATGGAGGAAGTCTCCCCGCTTCTACCTCAGGCCTTCCATGTGCTGTCATCAGGGATACGTTTCAGCCTCATCCTCTTTCACACACTGAAGATTTCCACACCATACACTGCCTTTTCCTTCTCAAAATTCTTTCTTCCGTGAAATACATTGTCCTCTCATCTCTTGCCTCTGTGTTCCTGGTCCTTCTTGCTGCTCCTTAGAAGGAGCACTGCCTCCCCGTGGCTCACTTTCTTGGCCATTTCTCCATGCTTCCTCTGGAGGCCATCATTCCATCTGCTTCAACCACTCCCTTGATGGGTAGGACTTCCAAGTCTGTGTCTCCAGCCCTCTTTCCTGGACTCCACACCCATGTCTCTAACCATCGTTTACTCTTTCAACAAAACTTTATAGAGAATCTGCTGAGACAGACCTGTGAGGCTTACACATCAGCCTCACCTTAACGGCAGTCACAACAAGGCCTAAAAAAGAGAAGGAAAGTCCTCCTGGGGAGCTGACCAAATTCTTTCCATGGTCAGAGAGGCAAGAAGAATTAGGGTTTGGGGTAAATTCCATTGAGCGAATGGGTAGAGAGCGAGGGGAGAGGCAGGGGACTTAGAGGCTTCCAGCAGCAGAGCGGGCACAGGGTGAAGGCTGCGTCAGCAAGGAGTGCGAACAGGAGAGCTGAGGGACGGTCAGTGTAGGTGGTGGGCTGCAGAAAGGTCTTGGAGAGAGGGTCATGGAATGAGGCTGGCCATGAGGGAGGGCCATGAAGGACATGTTAAATGTGTAAGCAAGTTTGAGAAGGTACAATGATGCTTACATTTCTAACAGATCACACTTGCTGGTGTGTGGAGAGAGGTCACAAGACTGGAGCTGGAGTTAGGAGTTGATGGTGAGAGTCTGGGTGGTGATTATTATGGTTTGGACTAGGGTCGTGACAGCAGAATGAAAGAGAAGTGGCCAGATTCTAGAAGCATTTTGGAGATACACTCTCTAGGATTTGGTGACAGATTTCAGGAAGGAGAAAGAGGTCTCAAGGATGATTATTGGGTTTCTGGCTGGCTCAACTATTCTTGGAGTTAGGGAGCACCGGGGAAGGGGCGAGAAGCAAAATGGTGCATGTTTTACAGGGTGGATCCTGAGTGCTGAGTTTACTTGTACACACATGTTGGAGTCACCCTGAGGGAGCCCAGGGGACAGGTGGAATAAGAGATTGAATACAAGGAGCTCAGAAGGATGTCTTCACCGGACATGTAAATGTAGGAGTCTTTGGTGTAGGTGATGGTCTGGGAAGACTACAGTGTGTGAACAGGGGCCCAAGTCCAACATTTACAGATTAGCAGGGGAAACTAAGACCAGAAGGGTAGGAGAAATATATGGATTGTGGAGTTCCAGGAAGAGAGTGCTAGAAGGAAGGAGAAAGCATCCACAACTAGTGCTACAAGGCCAGGAAGGTTAGGACTGGAGGTAGTCCCACAGATTTAGTGACACAGAGACCCTAGTGAGAGAAAGCCAACTTGGCAGCATGATGGGACAGATGTGGGTTAAGAAGCTGGGGCCGGGGGAGGAAGAGGAGGCAGAAGATGTGGAGAGAAGTGATGAAGTAGAGATAAAGCAATGTGAATATGCTTAAAAGCTGCTAAGAAGGATCCAGTAGAAAGGGAAAGGTTGAAGTCAGAGATGGAGTAACTGCTAGTGACTAAGGTTCTCTAGAAAGCGCGAGTCCAAGCGACCCAGTGGACAGGGGGAGGTTGATCTCAGGGAACAGGAGAGACCCTTCTTGCTGTAACAAAGGAGGAAGAGAGGGTAAGTGCAGTGTGGCGCAGACAGGAGCAGTTTCCTGATCCTTGGTGGGAAATCGAGGTAGCTTCCAGCAGAAGTAGGGCAGTTCCTCAGCAAGCAGGGAAATATGGGCTGGGGATTGGGCAGTAGGGTGGGTGTCTGAGGAGAGTGGAGAAGGCTGGAGTGGGTTTGATCAAACTGTTGATGAATATCAGCTGATCGGGGAGTCACAGGAAGGTTGTCAGGCAAAAGAGGAGCCCACTTGACATTGGTGAACATGAAGGCAGAAGGGCACCCACGTGCCTCATAGCATATTCTTCTCTAGAGAATGTGGCACAGGGAAACTGATAATGAGTTCATTCAAGGTTGGGGTTTTATTGGGCAGATGTGATATGAGGGCAGAGAGCAAGGACATCTGGTTATCATCTTGATATCCCATGGACACCTCATTTTCAATATGTCCCCAAATCCATGACCTCATTACCTTCTCCCCTATTGCTCCCCCAATTTGATCCTCTTTCTAAAGTTCCTCTCTTGGATAATAATACAATCTTCTAATGATACCACTAATACAATCATTCTTAAGCACATGTTCTATCAGATGTGACACCAGATATTTTGAATAAAGCATCTCATCTGATCATCATAACAACCTTATGGGGTATGTAATATCCCTTTTACAGGTGTGGAAATGGAGGCTCAGAGAAGTTGAATCTCTTGCTCCTGGTCTCTATTAAATGGCATCAGGATGAAAACTGAGGTCTCAAAAGCTGCAAAATCCTTTCCCTTCCCATCACTATACCACCTGCAGTTCACTGCTAATTGTCCTCTCTGACACCTTCTCTCTCACCTTTCACACTATGTCAGCTGTCACGCTGTTTGTTTACCTCTGCCATGTCTCCTCCATCACTTGTTACTTCCTGCCATGCCCTTCCACCCTCCTGTGTCACGGGTTGGGTCAGTGTCTGCAAGGGCCATCTTCTGTCTTGTTTTCTGCTGGATCCTTGGGGCCTAGAACAGCGTCAGGCAAACACTAGGTCAACACTCAGAAGTTGAGTGAACAGTTAAATGTCTGTTGGAGGATTCATTCCCCATGGATGTCTTGCATTTCCATCCAAGGCCCTGGAGGTCTGCTCCTTTCTCCCTAACTTTACCACCTAGCACCCCATGCCTTTTCCAGGTCAAGTCCTCATCTGTTCCCTGCGCACCTTCTCCACTCCCTGGCAGTTCTGTCCCTTGCAGCTTTGTCAGGCTGCTTCTCCACAAGGGTCATCATCCCCTCTTCTGTCTGTTGCAGTCCTGTCCACACTTTGCAGCCAGGATCCTGTCTCACTTCCTTCACAAGGCCTGCCCAGAGTCCAGCCAGAATGCCCTTTTCCCTTCACAGTGCCACACTTTACTCATTTTTGTAGGCTCATCAGTCCTTCTGCCTTGTATTGTGGACACCCCACTAAGCGTCTCCCAGAGGTTGGTACCTTCATCTGGTCTCTCTGACCTCAACCCCCGCCATGCTTGGCGTACAGTAGAAGCTCAATGAATGAGTGATGAAGAGTTGAACTCACAAGGAATGGTCTTCTAGGATGGAAGAGCCTGGAGTGGAAAAGGTACTCCAAATGAGAAGAGCGTGAACAAAGGCATAGAGGTGGAAGTGACTGGAGCAGGGGGGCGGGGGGGAAGGGGTTGGGAGGGATGATCACTTTGGGCGGACAGAGTCCTGGAGGAGAGCTGAAAGAGAAGGGTCAGAAAAGGTGACAGGTTAAGGCCAAAGGTTCCGGAGGGCCTTGATCTTTGGGGCCCCATCCCTCTCTGAGGGCAGTAGCCCTCCTCCAGGGTCCTGGTCCCTGCAACAGGGGATTAAAGAGGCTGCTCGGGAAACACTCTCTCTCTCTCCGTCCACCCTCTCCGTCTGCGTCGGCCATCAGAGCCTCGTTCGCGGCCCCAGAGCCTCGCACTGACGCGGGCCCGCGCGTGAGTCAGGCCTGCGTCACGGCGCCCCGCCGCCAGGGTGGCCTTTCGGAAAGCGAGGGAACGGTGCGCACCGCGCTCCGCCCAGCTCCGTTCCGCTCCGCAGAGTCGGCGCGGCCAGTGCGCAGGAAGGCGGCATTCGGCCGTGGAATCGCGGCCCCACGCGCTCCCTCCGCGGCGGGAATTGGGTCCCCGGGCTGCTCCCCCGAGGCCGGAGCGCGCAGCTGGCGGGAGCCGGGCCGGCACCTGCGGCGAGGGAGGGAGGGAACGAGGAGGGTGTAGAGTCGCTTGCGCCGGCGCGCAGCTCCGGATCCCCTCCCAGCCCCGGCCGGGGCCCGCCGCCGCCGGACTCGGGCTGCCCGTGGGAGGGACTGTGAGCCAGCCACCCGTCGAGGACTGCAGCTGCTCCGCCGGAGTGCAGGGGTCGAATCTGTGCGACGGCCCACTCGGGACAGGTGAGTCGCCGGCCACGCCCTGCCTGGCTCTACCGGGCCAGCCGCCGCAACTTTAGCTGTTCCGGCCCCGCCCCAGCCAGGGAGGCCTAAGAGCCGAGGTGCGAGGCGGCGCTGCCAGTGTATCCACCCTGCTCTATGCCGGCCCGGGGCTCCTCCCGCCGCTCCTGCCGCTGTTGCCTGGCGACGGAGCCCGGAGGCCCGAGCTCATCTGGCGCCCCGGGGGTACCTAGCGCCGCGCGCTCGGGTTGGACCTGGCTCCAGCTTCTGGGCTTAGGAGGGCCCGAGAACTCCGGAGGTAATCGCGCAGAACCACAGAAGCGAGCTCCCGCGGAGGACCAGGTTGTAGACCTAGCGGTCTCCCCTCCAGGAGCTGCGCTCCCGGGGCGCAGTTCGCGCGGGAGACACCTGAGCGACTGGAGACCCCATCCCCAGCCGCTCAGCTTAGGCCGGTGACCTTGACAGTAACATTGACGGGAGAAGCAGAGCGCTCACGCCCGAGAGGAATACACAATCGTCAGCCCTGGGGCTGGTCCTCACTGAATTCGGAGCTAGAAAGGAACCCATCCTCCCTGGAGGGAAGCGCGTCTGAGGACGGAATTGTGGAGATGGGGAACGTGCGCGGAGTGTGGGTCTGGAGGGGGCGCCGTCCCGGGAGAGAGGCCTCCGCCACGTTATACCTGTGCGCACCTCGTTCTCCAGCCAAGCTTGCAGTGCTCCCGGAGGGCCGCTACCCCTGGGGTGCGGCCACCTTGGAAGGAAGCTTGTTTCCTTTTAAATCCCAAACAGCCCTGTCAGGTTCCAAATGTCCGGAAATACCGACGCCTCTCACCTTACAGGACTTAGTAGCTGCCAAGCAGAGATTTTGTTTTTTGCTTTTGTTTTGTTTTGTTTTCAATAATAAATGGTCCCGTTACTCTTGTTTTGAGAGATATTTTAATGGACACCTTGGGCCAAAGATGTCTAACTGGAGTCACCTTTGGGGCAGTTTAACTGTGAACTTGAGGCAGATTGGGTTGGGGAGTAGGGAATGGTATAGCCAAGGCAGATTCTTTTGAGGGCACTTCCCTTGTAACAAGAACTAAGAAGATTCTATTAGTGACTCCAGAAAAAAAATTTCAACCAAAACTTGGGAGACTGTTAGGCTGTGTGTCTCATACTGATTGATGTCTGGAGAACAAGGTCAGGGTGTGCCGAGGTTAATAGTGAGGACTTCTTGTGTTCCACACTGCTGATATTATCTCATGGACTGGTGAATGGACTCATCACCTAGGCAGGAAGGGGTTTGAGGTCACACTTGGTTGTCCTTGACTATGACCCATCTGTGGGGACTATCAGAGCCTCCAGCTCCTCTGCTGACTTTTTCTCTAAGGGAGCAGCTGTGGCTAAGTAGGTGGTGAGTTTCAGCGAATCCCCGAGCTTAGCCTGGAGGGTGAGTCAGTGCAGGAAGCATGGCGTGCCCACCAGCTCTGGCTGGAGTGAATTTGGTTGTTTGGCCTGAGTCACGCACAGTCGTGTGTCAGCTGTTTGTGAGTTGAATGGAGTTCTTTAACAGACCTGTGAGCAGAAATGGCCCAGGTCCCACCAGCCGGAGTGGGGCAAGTCCTCAAGTGAGCTCAGCAGCTCTGGGGTCCTGGGTCTCTGATCGCATGGGGAAGGTGACAGGGCCAGGCTGGCAGTAGGGTATTGGAGGAGAAGCTCCGGGAGGGGAGAGACTGTGGTAAGACTGAGTCCAGTGCTCTGCCTATGCCAGCGCTTCACCCCTGGAGCCTCCGTTTTTCACTTGTAAGATGGGGTACCCAGCTCCTTTACCCCTTTACCACAGGCTTAATTTGAGCCCAGTGCTGGACATGTAGCAGATGCTCATTAAATATTAGTTCCCCACCCGTTTCCTTATGGACGTTAGCCAGAGGTGATTTTTTCTCTCCCTGTCCTTCTTTGTTCCTTAGTGTGATAGGGTGTGTGGAGACTAACATAAGTGACAGAACTTCCCATGTGCTTAAGAAGGACCTGTAACTCACTTTCATACTGACCTATCTCCAATTCTCAGGTCTCCCCAGGAGACACTGGGTGCCCTTGGCTGCCTGCAGTAGCTCCAGGGTGAGACTCCAGTGCAGACTTTGATTCTTTAGGCTTGTTTACAGCGGGCCTGGTCCCATGTTGCTGTGCATGTTGGGTGGACCTCAGGGCTCCCTGCTCTCTGATCAGATCTTGCCACCCTCCTCCCCACTTGGCTACATAATGGAGCTGAAACTGCAAAATAACTGTCCAGGAGAGGAGAAGCTGACCTTTCCTACAGAGGGAAGTAAGGAGGGTGTCTGTCTTCCCTGAAGGATCTGAGCCCCTTGCTGCCCCCTTCTGTAGAGTGTCCAGATGTACTGAGCTAAGCTGTGTGCTTCCAAAGTGAAAGAGGCAAGAGGATTTCTGGTGCAGTAAGAAAGAGGTTATGCTGATCCAGGGAACTCTAACATGCTACAGGAAAGAGTGTGTGTGTGTTACATGCATCCCGGAGTCCATGACCTCCTTATTTGATCTGCAACAAATTTCAGGAGCGATGGAGACGAAGATGAGAGGATTCCTGAGAAGCAGGTTCCTCTGCCTGCATATCTTCCCTTCCTTATGCTTCTTTCCTGTCCAGCTTTGCTGCAGCAGGGCAGTTTTTCATTAAAGCTGCTAAGATAAGCAGCAGCAGACTAGTTTAAAGGGAAGATGGATTTGGACTTTATTTCTAGAACCAGACCTAAGCAATTACTCACTCCCAGGCTGGGCTGCAAGAAGCCCTCACAGCCAAACATCTGGGGCACTGGGATGGGGAAAATGCTGTCACTCAGCCCCTACAAAGTTCTTTCCCATAAGCCTCCCCCGCTACTGGTGTTCCAGGCTTCCAGATGTCAGAAGTATAGGAGCATAGGTAGATCTGACAGGTCACTGCCCTAACTCAGGTGGGGCAGTGATTGTGGGGAAGTTTCTAGTTGGTGTGCTTTTAGGAGGGGCGGGAACAGTTGTGAATTCCAGCAGCTCACACCGTGCTTGGCCCACAGCGATAGCATCCAGGTTTTTATTGAGGCTTCTTTTCTGTGCTAAGTGCTTCATTCATGCACCATCTTGCTTAGTCTTCACTACTATCCCAGGAGACAGATATTGTTATCTGGAGTTTATGGATGTGGGATTTGAAGTTCAGAGAAGTTAAATAATTTGCTCAAGGTCATTCATGCAAGTCGTGAGTGGCGGGCAGCCTGAGAATTTGAACTCAGATCTGTTGGATTCCAAACTGCATGCTGTTAACCATGATGTGATGTCTCTGTAATATGATTTCTTAATAAACATTTGCTGACAACCTAAACATTTTCCCAGATGAGGTTGTCCAAATATGTCTGTCCATTTCTGTAGGCTAATGCCTGAGACGGGGGAATGTGTCTGCACCAATGGGAACTGGGTAAAGAATGACCATATCTAAACATCTAAGGTTTAGGGAAGATGATACGTGGTTCAGGAAAAAGAGCCAAAACTCCATCTTTCTTGTCTTGTTTGTCTTTCTCTTCCTGACCTCTTCCACCCTTGACCTCATTCCCGGAAAACTTGTCCCAGTGGGGCTTGGAGCCTGGAGTGGTGAGGAAAAACCAGTGCAGGTTGGCTGTCTCCCCGAGCATTTCTGCATCTGCAATGAAGGGCAGCCAGTCGCTGGTGGGAACTCTGGTGTGTCAGGTTTCTCTGCTGGAGAGCGTGTGCCAGGGACTTGCAGCAGTTTCTGAGGAGGCCCCAGACCCCAGAGCAAGACTGCTAACACCCAAGGCTATTTACAGCAGCGACTGGCATGGGCTACTCTGAGGGATGCTGCTTGCTTCCTGGTCCCGTCCATGGAGAGTTCACTCGCCTCACCCCTGGGGCTCTGCCACTTGCATCCTTGGCTGTTCTGGGAAACTTGGCAACTGATTCTTCTTCCTTCTCTCTGAGAAATCATCATCCCTAGAGGAACAATCCCATCCTGTCCTAGCCTGCCTGCCATTTCCAAACCACCCTTGAGCTCTGTGAGGAAGTTCCTGTAAGTGAGGGTGGAAAATGGGAAGGTAAGCATTCATGCTCCCCACCCCCGAGGATTCACAGAGGGCTTCCCAGAATCCCTTGTCGCACAGGCAGCCATTTTGTGGTGACAGACTTCTTTTATAATGCTCCCTCCTTCTTCCCATGAGTCATTTAAAAATTTTTAAATTTATTCATCTATGGGTTGAATCCAGTATTTAAAAAGTATAATTAGATTTTCATTGCGTACAGAAAACTCACCTGTGAGAACCTAAGCTCCAGTGCAAGATGGTTTGCTTTAGTATATTATTCTCATGTTCAGAATCAGGTGTGTTTTCTTAGAAAATTTCTGGGCCAGCTGAGTGCGGGGCAGCCTGAGTCCTCGGTCTGGGAGTTGAGATGTACACCCTCTTTGCTCTGCAGCCTCTTTTGGAGTGAAGATGGGGTAGATGTAGGCCGAAGGAAGGAATACACCAGCCCCCAAATCCCGAGGTCATCTCATTAGCTGCTTTCACCCCACTGAGCTGTCCCTCTGCCTCCCGGAGCCCACACACAATTCATTTGATGCTAACAAGTTGCCCCTAACCTTACTCCATCATTTCTAATTACTGGTGTCATTAGAATTTCTGCTGGATTCTGTGCACTACTAATTTGCCACCTATTCTTTCACTTATAAATAGAATTCATTGGTCCACATGCAGAGTTCCTGCTGGGTGCATATTCTGCTGAATTATAAGACTCCTGGCCTCCTGTGGTTTTAAATCCCGCTTCAGGTTAAGAATGGTGTGTGATAAACTACCATTCAGGAAATGTGAGCAGTCACTGGGGTGGGTGGGGGTGGCTCCTGCAGGTGCTACCTGTGAGGGTGTGGATGTCCTCTTCTTGAGCTTCTAAAGGAAGCTCCTGAGCTGGGCAACCCGCGTGCTGGCTCTCACAATGGCTCTGTGGGTGCTGTCCATGGTCCTGACGCACCACGGAGACCCATCTGCTGGCTAGTAATTGGGAACGTCTCTTTAGAACAGCTGGAAGGAATCTCCTTGACCAGTCCTCCAAATAGCATTATGTCATTAGCTTTGGAAAGGACAAGGCTAAATGAGGAAGCTCCTGAGCTCAGGGAGAAATGGTGGTAGAAGAACTTCTTCTACTCTTGGCTTGCTGAATGAAATTTTATTGTGTTGTTTTGCAAAACAGCATAGTACTCTGGAGAATGTTCTCATCAGTGCCAGAGATGGGTAGCATGTGGCCGAGGAATAATGATGCCTTCATCTCTTGGAGTAAGCTGAAGTGGCTCGGTGATGGAGCCCTAGTATGCTGTATTTGTGTTCTCATTTCTGTGTGTTGTGACATGCAGAAGACGGAGAGCATCAGCATATAGACAGAATCTGGACCACTGCGTTTGGGAGACCACAGTGGAACTCTGTTTCTCCAAGTCCTGGCTGGGTCATCTTGTATGTGATAGTCATCTTCTCTTAGCCTATATTTCTCCATCTGTAAAATAAGAACTGTGTTTTATTCCACATTGTTGGGAGGATAAATAACATACATAAGCATAGCAGGTCTTCAAACATGTTTGCTGCCTGTGCTGAGATCTCAGTTGGTCTGCAGCTTGTTCCCGTTAGGAATGCTGTTGTCCTGCTCCCCCAGAAAGCTGCACTGAAGGCGAGTGAGGGAAGAGACACAGACCCCGCTCAGGCTCAGGAAAGAGACATCATGTTGAGACTGTAATTAAGGGTTTCTGATCACTATTCCTTCAAGTGCTCTTCAGCAATCTGTGGGCAGTTCAGGTAATTGGCACCCTTGGTTCCCTCCATCTCTCTCTGAGACAAGAGAAAACCATGGCTTTAAGAAAATCCAGGTCAGAGGATTTGGGCAGATGCTCTGAGGACCCATCTGTCACCACCATGAGCTCCCCTGAATGAGCGAGTGAGACCTTCACTCATTTTTCCTGGACTTTTTGTTTTCCCATTTGATTACAGTTTTTTTTTCTTGTTCCAAATTGGGACAATCTCATGGGTCTTCTGCCTGTCCAGGGCCTGATGTGCCTTTTGGTGCCCTGGCGTCCTCTTTCCCCTGCTCTTTAAA
The DNA here is from genome assembly GCA_004363575.1 of Solenodon paradoxus. Taxonomy (NCBI): domain Eukaryota; kingdom Metazoa; phylum Chordata; class Mammalia; order Eulipotyphla; family Solenodontidae; genus Solenodon; species Solenodon paradoxus. The sequence continues at coordinate 29,710 of RJWH01004340.1, forward strand.
ACCTAAACCTCCTCCAACAGCCTGACCTGTACCACTGTCTTCTCTGACCTACCCTCCTTGTTTCTTCATCCCTTTCAAAACACTTGGGTTACACACTTCTCTACTCATACACTTCCAATAGCAGCTTCCTGTCAGCCTTGAAAGGAAATCCAGACTCCTTTCCTGGCCTGTGAGCCCTACCTGCTGTGCATCCCAGCTATCCTCCTATCTCTGCACTTTCCTATCTCCCCTTGCCCAGCATGCCCAGGCCCTTCTTTCCAGTTTATCTGGTCCTGACTCAGGGCCTTTGCACACTGTTCCTCTGGGCGGAATGCTTTCCCAGGAGACCCACAGGGCTCATTCTCTCCCTCTGTCAGGTCTTCATCAGAGTGTGCTTTCTCCACCCCTATACATTGTAGCATCGCTGCCTTACCCATCTTCTCATACTCTTTATTATACATGTAACCTGACATCTCTACACTATATATAGTACATACCTATGTATAGACTATGAATTATATATTTGCCTGATTTTTATGTCCTTCTGCATGAGGATATAAATTCTACAGGCAGGAGCTTTGCTCCGTTCTCTGCTTTACTAGAATAGGGCTTGGCGCATGGTTCATGTTCAGTAAATATTTGATGAACAAAGGAAAGAAAAGGAAGGAGGAAGAGAGGAGGGAAGAATACAGAGAGGAATTTTTAAATTTCCCTCTTTCATCAGTGCCTCTAGTTCACAAGAGTCTCTGGCCTCCATTCTCCTTCTAGCCTGAGTCCTCAGGCACTGGCATGTTATCCCACATGGGTTCCAGGGCCCTGTGGGGTGGGGAGGTGCCCCTCCATTCCTGGTTGAGCCTGTCCCCGAGTTCTCCCATGCAGGGTGCAGGTGGCACTGGTTTATGGCATGTCCCCTGTGTCACCTCATTATATCCTCATGACACGCAAGAGATCAGAGCTTCATCTCCAACTTTTCATGTCCAGAAGCTGAAAGCTGTGTACTTTCCCAAAGGCTTGCAACTACTCAGTGGCAGCAGGACTCAAGTTCAGGTTCCTGGGGTCCAAAACCCATGATCACTCTGCCACAGTATCTTTTAAGGGTTTCAGAGTCGACAGTGTTGGTGCAGGCCCAGGCTTCTGTTCTGTGTGCCCATGGATGCCCAGTGCCTTCTGCCATCAACTCCAGAAGCATATTTTTGCACACTGTCCCATCTTGAAGTCAGAACACGACATGCACTCAACGGCTTCTTAAAATGGCTGTTGGTTCGGCGGTACCAGCAGTGACCTCACTGGGTGAAAACTCCCATTGGCCCATTCGGGCAAGTTCAAGAAGGAGCAAGCACCAGAGGGTCTTAAGTTCAATGAAATACATACTAATCCCTCTGAGTCTGGATGTCTTGATTTGTAAGATGGGAAGAGCAGTCAGTGGCTCAGCGTCCTCCAGTGTCGGTGCGGTTAGAGGAGACACTGGCTACTCAGCACTGCTGCCAGTGTCCTGTGTGGCCGTCAAAGTTGCTGTTACCACACCCCATGGTGACTTCAGAAGCTCCCCTGCACCTTCATTCTGGCACAAGAGAAGAGACATCTTGGGGTGTCTTGCTTACCTGCCCATGGGGCATTCATTTCCCCTACACAGGAAACGCTAGAACCGAAACAAAGATTTTGTTTGCATTGATTTCACTCATGTTTTCCAGTGCCAGTGCCTCCCCCTCGAGGCCATCTGCCCCTTTTCCTTTACTAAGAACACAGAATACCCGCTGCGGAGAGCACACTGGGTGAGTGCAGCAGGGAGGGAGACAGGCCACAGAAGGGTCTGTTGGCTCCTTGGCCTCGCTTACTATTTGGAATGGTCTCCCAGCCCCACGGGGTCAACCCTCTCTGTCAGGACCGTGCCCATCAGTGTTCGCCTCTCCAAGGTGAGGATGAGTCCTGCCTAACGTGAAGGTGGGTGGTGTCCGCTGTGATGGTGGCTACTTTACACGAGGCACAGAGTCACCGCATGGCTGTCAGACTTCTCAGCTTACTCGAGCTGCGAGCTGCCGCTTGGGACATTGGATGTTCTTGGGGCCAGAACATTGCGTGTGGAAATGGGCAACATTTGAAGCTGAGAAATTACATCAGACTCTAGCAAGTTACGGGGAGTTCAAAACACATGAATTCCTGGTTTCATTTATGTCATTTATTCAGCACATTTAATAGTAAGACACCAATGTTTGGTTTTGCAGAAGCAAAGATGGTATCAACTGAGCTAAGGATGAGAGGCAAAAATGTGCCCTGCCTAAAAATCTGTGAAATGGAACCAGGAATTATCACCCTGGTCATTTGACTTGTCAATCAGCATTTCTCTCTTTCTCCTTCCATCCGTGTGGCAGCCAGATGCAGTTATTAGTAGGTAACACTCTGTTTTGTAGGTGCATAAGGAACAGAAAGCTGGCTTCCAAGTTCTGGGGCCCTCCCCTCAGCAGGGCTGTGCTCGGTTAGATTAAGAGTGCCCCTGGCTGCAGCAGGCAGACTTTTTGTAGGTTCAAACATCTCTGGTCAGATCTTTTCGCCCTTTACCCCTGCCTCATTTTTCCAAAGTGAAGGCAGTGGTTAAGATTTCAACACAGGAGGCAGGTTATTTTTGGAGAGTGTAGACAGAGACCCTGGAACATCTGTAAGTAGCTCCCTCTGCTCTGCACGTGCCAGGCACCTTGGGACCTGCCTGCAGGGAGCTTCTTCTTTAGAAAAACAATTAGGCATGTACACTGCTATACTGGGAGCCAAACAAGGAGCATGCTGAGAAAGGAGCATGCTGAGAAGGAGAGAGAAAGGAACACTAATTCTCACTTGGAGAACTGTGGAAGGTGTTATGGAGGCGAGGCAGTGGACCTTGAGCTTGACCTTCAAAGACTGGAAGGCTTCAGTAGGCAGAGGACTAGGCGAGATTGATGCTGAGGGCGCGGTGGTGGGGGAGGAAGCGGAAGCTGGGAGGCCAGGGTAGTGGAGCCACATCCGGTGTCTGTGGAAGGGCGCTGGCTGTCTTTAGTAGCCATCAGAAGTGAGGTGACATTTCAATAAGCTGCCTCTGAAGGATGGCCTAGAGGAAAAGTGAGTGGAGCCCGCTGCAGGTCCTTCAGAGAGAGGGCCGGGAGAAAAGGACAGACCCAGTACCCTGAACAGGAACTTGTGACCTTTGCATGAGGGTGAAGCAGAGAGAAGTCAAGCATGGTGCTGGCGTCCCTGCCTGTGTCGTGTGTGGGGAAACCCAAGGACGGCAGCCACCAGGTCAATGGCTAGGGCCTGTCAGGTGCAGTTTGCTCTGGGTGACTGTCAGAGGTCTCAGTAAAGCCATTAAAAATAATTTGGAGGGCAATTTGTGTCTCTGATAACAGTCCAACCCATTTTGGGCTTGGCAGAAACCCAGAGGCACTGAGGTAATTAGGAGAATCGTTTGGGCCACCACAGCATGTCACACAGAAATCAGGAAGCTGTCAAACTCGAACCCGCTTCCTTCTCCCCAGCTGTTAGTCTAGGCTTGGAGCTGGTGCTGTCCCACCCCTCTCTCTTTTCGGGGGCACCTTGGGGCTTCCTCACTGTGGAGGTTTGCACTGAAGAACACGGGACACTCTTCCAGAGCCACCAGGCTCAAGGGTAACCACTCTGCGTAGGGCTCATGAGCTGGGACCACGAGATTTGTTGTCACCAGGATGCCGGTTTGCCCAGAGATGGTGGCTTCTCCACTCAGCTGGTGGGGGCACGTGGGGATCTGACCTGAGTTGCCCCTTCAGATACCTGGTACAACCTTCCTGAGCAAGAGACACTCAGTCCCGGTGTCAGGTTGCCAGAGGGGCTGACTTCAGGGTTACAGAAGGCCCCATCCCCTCTGGCTCTGTGGGGTGCAGAGGCCTAGGCTGCCCTGGTTTCAGGGTGAGCAGCCGTCCTCCGCCTCCTGGAACTAACTGCCGAGGGATGTGCTTGAGCAATTGTTGTGGCGCCATCGGCCCTCTGGCAGGAGATATTTTTACCTGTCTGCCTCCTTAGTTGCACTATTCTTTTCTCTTTTTAAGAAGATTCACAGTTCACTCACTCAGCCTGCCTTTCACATGGGCTATTCTGAGCTGTGAGCTGCATCTGTTGCTAAGTGACAGATCTGGCAGCCAGGGCCTTCTTGGCGCCCGGGCCCCTCTGCATTGTGCTCAAGGCATTCCTTCCAGCGAGCACGCTGGAACTTCGTCATCCGACGTGCTGCTCCTGAAAGCAACTTTACCACCCACCCCAGCTACTACAGGGTATCACTGAAGTATGACTGGGCTGCCTGGCAGACATCCCACCACACCTCAGTGAGCTCTCAGCTGACACAGGGTGGTGCATCAGACCGCCCGGCAAGGAGCCTTCTGGTTCCAGTGTTCATGGGACGTCACGCCCCGCCCACACTCACATGCCAGAGGGGTGCTCCCTGGCTGCTTACAGTGTTGAAGGGGGCTCTGGGCATCATCCAGAGCAGCCCACTTTACACACAGGGACATTGAGGCCCAGGGAGTTCCAGGTGATGGCACCAGTTTGCAGGTTGGCGGTTGGTCAGTTCCAGCACCCAGCTGGCCTCCTGATATCTGAATCATGGCTGGTCACCAGCCTGCAAAGGTAGGGATACAGCAGACTCTGCCCCTCCTGGGTCCTTCTCTGATCCTGGTACTTCCCCAGGCAGAGCTTCCAGGTGGGTACCTAGGTACCTGGCCTGAAAGCTGAATTTTTGCCAGCACAGAGGCTTCAGGGAACCCAGGGGTACAAGAAGGGACGGTTGTTTCAAGCCACTACTACCACGTCCCCATTAAAACATGGAGTGAGCACAGGACTGAGGAGACCTCGGTTGACAGCTGGGTGATATGAGCCAGGCTCAGGGCCCTGGGGCGCAGCTGCCCTGCTCACTTTCCACGATAAGGTGTGAAGTCAATGAGATCACAAGAAGAGGCAGCACTGTGAGCAAGTGGGCACTGTTCTGAGTCCCATACAGGCTCCCTTCCCTGCCACACTGTGAGGTGGGCACTCTTAGCTCTTCCCTTGACAGGTGAGGCCCCCGAAGCCCAGTGAGGTCGAGAAACGGGGCAGGCCAGGCAATTGTACACAGTGAGGTGGGGATTTGAACCCAGTAGTCTGGCTCCTGAGCAGCACCACCCTATGCTGTGCCAGGAGACTGTGTAAAAAGTGTGTGTGTTTTTAAAGTTTTCAAACTGTTACAAAGGTGAGCTGTAATTTGATTAAGAATATTGCCAGACTCTAATATGAGAACTTGATTTTTTTATTATAGTAGTTATTCTACACAATAGAATAATTTCTTATATGTAGGTTCCCCATTCCTTAGCTATATTTCAATATACCATGTCCTCCAGCAAATCACCAAGCGAGAACTTGATTTTATTAGCAAGAACACTGCTGACCTTTTGGACCCAAGACCTGGCACTGCAGAGCCTTTACCTGCTTCCTTTGACACTGGCTTGACGCTCACATGAAGTGAGGTGGCTGCCCCTCTCAGTCAGAGCACCAACCCAAGTCCTTAGAACCAGCTGTACGTGGTGGAGGGCCTGGATTTGACAGCCCCCATTTCATCTATCCATTCACCCATCTGCTCACTCACTTGATAAACATTTCCAAGTTTCTGGTTCAGATGTCCTCCCCTCAGAGATGCCTTTCCTGACTGTAAAATAGCTGCCTCCTACTTACTCCACACCCCTCCCCCATGTTGGTTCTCTTTGTAATCTATTAGCCATTATAGTGTATGTTCATTTCTTTAGGATCTGGCCCTTCCACTAGAAATACCAATTCCAATTTCTCCTATATCCCTAGCACCTAGAACAGAACCTGGGAGAGAGAAGATAGTACATGTGTGTCCAGTGAGTAAATGAGTGAGTGAATGCATAAATAAAGGAGATAGCAACTCTCAAAGCCAAGCCTGTCTGACCTGAAAGCCCATGTCTTCCAATTCCAGAAGCCGAAGATCTTCTTCTGGTGACCCAGTCCCTGCTGAGTCTGATCACGTGGCTTTGGGTTATTCATTTCTTCTCTCTGGGCCTCAGATTCCTCATATGTAAAATGAGAGTGTTGGCATGCCCTGGTGGCCTAGGGCATGAGTCTACCACCTCTGGCTGATGCAATCCATGTACATTGCAAAGACCCAGGTTTGTGACCCAGGGTTGGGAGAATAGCCAGGATGACCAACTAAATAAGATAAAGTGTTTCTTCTTCCTCCTCTCTCTTCCTGACTGTTTGCTCACCTTCATTCATGCCTGTACCTTTCTGAGAGAGAGAGAGAGAGAGAGAGAGAGAGAGAGAGAGAGAGAGAGAGAGAGAGAGAGAGAGAGAGAGAGAGAGAGAGAGAGAGAATATGTTGCTAGGGTTCCTCAAGCTTTAATACTCTTAAGTGTTGGACTATTGTCATGTGACCATATTCACTGGACACAAATTTCCAATCAAGGTTGCTGCCTAAGAGCCTCACCTTGCAAATGTGCAGAAGCCCTTCGTATCTTGCAAACCTGATGACACAGGAGGCCCCTGGGTTCCCCTACTGCAATGCAGGATGCTCACATACTTCGATGACATCACGGGGAGAAGGAAGCCGCTCATATTGAGCCGATGCCTGTGGGTGGTTTCCATGCTGCTCCATGTGTGTCCTTCTTTGGCTTTGCCAGAATGTGCTCATTTTTACTTGGACCTGGTTTAAAATGATGCTTTTCCTTCTCAGTGCTTCATGTTGATGACCAGAGCTGCCACTCTTCAGGCTATTTATGGATGATCTGTTCTCCACTTGGTCAGCATCAAGATACATTCTGCAGACTTGCAGGAATCCCCCTTGGTTCTTTTCACTTGTGGCATGATGAACAGTAAATCATGCCTAATGCATTGCTGATTGATCAAATCCCACTGCAGACAGGGTAGCTGGAGTGAGGCCCTGTGCTAAGGTACCCTGGTGACTGCAGTCTCCAGAGTGACTTGACTCTTCTCCCCAGGTCTAGTTTTTAATAAAAGTGAGCTGTAGGGGAGGGTGTGAGGTCTAGACAAGCAGCTATCTGCAGGTGCCTTAGGGTTTCTCTCTTTGCATGCCCTGCTGAGTTGGGGAGTTGCTGATCCTGGTGCCCAGGCCAGGACACAGGTTCCTAGGGCACAAGTCCTAAGGACACTGATTGCCTGTGTTTTGAAGGCAATGCAGCAGCCCTGGGGGAGGTTGAGGACTGAAGGGTCTGCAGACACAGAGGCCCCCTCCAGGACACAGGGGGATGTGCAACTCACCCACTAGCAAGTAGAGTCCCACAGAGATCTGTTTCTTACAGGGAATGCTGAGGTCTTTTAGATGGGCTGACTCTATCCTAGTCACGCAAAACCCAAGATCCTGAGTGTTCCTGAGCTGGGAGGGGATGGTCACTAAAGATTCACTGCCCCCGCCCCCCCCACCTCATGAGAAGGGCACGAAGGTGTCACCCATTGATGTGATTTAAGATTTAAGGCCTGTCCTGGGGAAGACTGGCTAACTCACCAACCAGTGTGGACAGTTATCTCCACCTGCCAGGCCTCCCAGCTCCATCACGTGTTACCAGATCTGACTGGCAGGTCCCCTTGAATGTTACGCTTTTGCTGGAATCAGCCAAAAGGCCTAGGTCACGCCCAGCAGGAAGGACAGCCCTGCATGATTTTGTTGTACAGCAACTTGTCTGAGCTTTCAGGTGGCACCAACTAGAACAGACGGAGCATGGTTTCCAGAGGCAGTTCCTTCCCTTAGTAAAGTAATTACAGACCTGGTAATTTACATCCCTAGAAAGATGCAGCAATTATGGGCCGCTGTGTACGTGTGTTTAATTTTAAGTCCGCCAATCTCCCCTTAATGAAGAGGTGCTTTGAAACATGGCAGCATGTATCCTTCAAAGGACTCATTTTCTTAGGGCTTTATGTCTTTAAGGGAAAGCATGGAAGATAGATGAGGAATGGCAGGAGCGGGAAGTGTTTTGCCTCCCCCGCCAGTGGTGTGCACACATTATCTGCTGTAAAACTGTCACTGAAGGATGGAGAACTGGCTCTTGGCTGCAGTGGCCCTCAGATAATGTCAGTGCTGAGCAATGGCCCAAGATATGTTGGCACCAAGCAAACACCTCCAGGGCTCTGGTGCCAGAGTCCTTAGCCGTGCCTGGTCAGTGCTACAACCTGGGGAATGAAGGAGCGAAGGGGACTGTGTCCAGGGACCCACTGTGAGAGTGCTCGGTTTTTTAAAACAATTCAGATGTTTACATTGCTTTGAATCACCTGGGAATCCTTAAACCTACAGAGAATGATTCAGTAGGTTGGGATGGACCTGAGATTCTGTATTTCTAATGTGCTTCCCATGATGTTACCTTCCCATGAACTGGAATTTGAATAGAAAGGCCCTAGGAAAGGCAGATACTGGCTTTCCTAGGTCCCACCGGGTGGTTTTGGCTAAATAGAACACAGGAAGGTTGGGATTTGGCCACAGCCTGAGCTCTTCTGGGAGGGGAAGGCTGTGCGGATGTCTAAAGGGTCTTAAAAACTCTAGGAGTTGCCATTATGTAAGGGACAGTATTGTCATGCATGGCCCTTTGTTGGGGCTTACTGTCTGCTTTTACCTCTTCTGCCCCATTGAGCTTACCTTTCTAGTGACACTCAGGTAAGGCCTGTGGGAAAACTGAGCTCCTTGGTGGGCACCCCAGTGGGGAGAAGGCAAGTGCAATGTTTGAGGCTACTGACCAGCCTCCGAGGGTGTGATGGGGAGCTCATTTGGTTGTGTCCCTCTGGCCCCCCACCTCTCTGGGGTACTGCTCAGCTAATCTTCCCCTGCTCACCTGGTTTCAGGTCCCTGGATGAGAAGGAGCTGACCACAGCTGAGCCCCACCTTCTCTGTGCGCCGGGGAGCAGGGCCGCGTGGCCCCGGTGGCACCGATGCCGAAGAACAGCAGGGTAACCCAGCGAGAGCACAGCAGCGAGCATGTCACGGAGTCAGTGGCCGACCTGCTGGCCCTCGAGGAGCCGGTGGACTACAAGCAGAGCGTCCTGAATGTGGCGGGGGAGGCAGGCAGCAAGCAGAAGGCAGCGGAGGAGGAGCTGGGCGTGGAGGACCGGCCGGCCTGGAGCAGCAAGATGCAGTACATCCTGGCCCAGATTGGCTTCTCTGTGGGCCTGGGCAACATCTGGAGGTTCCCTTACCTGTGCCAGAAAAACGGAGGTGGTAAGGCCAGCCATGCAGGCGCTTGGGGGTACCTTTTCAGTGGTCTGGGCTGAAGAGTGTAAAGGAACTCCCCTTTGCAGGTGGAAGCCCAGGATCTGGGGTGAGATTCCCCTCCAAACACTGACCATTAATAACTATCCAGAGGCTGGCAGACGTGATGATATAGGAAGGTGCTCTGGCCTGGGGTCACCTGAGTCTGAACCCCAGGGCAGTCAGTTCATCTCTCTCTGCCTCTCTGTTCTCATCTGTGAAGTCGGAATAGCAGTAGTTCCTGCCTCACAGGAAAATTGGGGGAGGATTAAATGAGCTTTGCATAAAGACTTAACACTGTATCTGAAATAGTAAAGAGAAACCGTTGGCCTTATTAAATGCTTATGAGGTGCCAGCCACTGTTCTAAGTACTTATTGATTTCAGGCTGAAATGGCTGATGCTGGAACATCTCTGAACAATCAAAGTACCAATTTTATATGGCTCAACCACCAAATCCCCCCAACAACCTTATGTGAGGAAGGAGTTACAGTTCCTCCTGAAGGCATGAGGCTCCACTTCCACATGGATACTTTTCTATCAGAGTTCTGCATCACAGATGCAGCCAGAGTGATGTCAGTTGGTTGAATCCTCAGATGAGGACTCTGCAGATGAGGATCTGAGACACAGATTATCTGCTGGGGCCAAGTCAGCACACCTCACCCCTGTGCTGTTCAAGGGTCAACTGTATTATCATCCTGTTTTGGAGACTGCAAAACTGAGATACAGAAGGGTCAGGAAACTCTCTCAAGGTCATGAAGTTAGTGAGTGACGAAGTCAGCAGCAGGTCCCAGACCTCCTAACTAGACCTCTGTGTGGCAGGGGCCCTCTCCATGCCCCCTGAGTTTGAACTCCCAGTAGGCCTTTCCTCTCTGTCAGATCCCATAAACTCACCACTTCAGACCCCATAGCACCTCCAAGGCAATCTGACATTTACAAACTGAGACTTCCTGTCCTGAGAAAGTGATTTGAGCCCACAGAGACCTTTCCTGCCCTGTGTCCTGGTGCCCTGGAGTTGCCATATTCCAGCCGAGTTGGGGGCCATGGATCCATCCCTCCTTCTCCATGGCCCTCTCGCCATGTGGCCTCTCCCAGAGGGACAGCCCTGTTCAGGGGAATTCCCTTGCCTCTGGGACACACTCTTGGTCTCTGATTCAAAAGCCAGTGTGACTGGCTCCTTCCCTTCAAGTTTCTCTTGAAGGGCAGAGAGTGTGACTCCTACTTGAGTGCAGATTATCTTTCTAACATAGCATACTTTATTTGCACGTGTTCCCCTTATTTTAAAAGATTTCTTTTTCTCCCAACAAACAACTGCCAATCAGAGCTTCTGTCTGTACGGCACATCTAGGTCCAGGTCCCTGAGCCGATTAACCAGCCCAAAGCAAAGATACACACAAATATAAGCATGTTTCCCTCTATGCTGGGAGATGGTGAGAACTGAGAGGCACCCAAATGACTTCAGAGGACGTGTCGCATTTGGGGGTTAGAGCTGGGAACCTCCACCCTTGTCCTTTGAAGCTTGGGGGATCAGATTTCCTGGGCACTTGATGCTATATCACAATCCCTTCCTCTCCTCACCCCTGCCCCTGGCAGTGTTCTTGCCAAACTCAGCGTTCACAGAGTCACCCGACAGTCAGCATGGCACCAGACAGCAGGAACAGCCCCAGAAGAAAGTGTAGTCAGCTTCCTGGATTCTGCCATTGTTCCCTATTCCAGCCTTTCCCATGCTCTCTGATTCCTGGAAGCCCTTTTTAGCTCCACCTTTAAATCTCCCATGTTTATAGATTTTAGGGAACGTTATCTTACATATTCTTTGGGCAGAGGAAAGTTATCACAGGAAGGAGACCGCTCATTGGTCTGAGAGTTGAAGCTCTGTGGTTTGAGCAGAGAGGAAGCTCCAGTCAAACCTGGCTTATTCTCATGGGAACTCTGGGACTTGCTTAGCTCCAGCAGAAGCTGACCGTCTTTCTAGTTTGTGTCCTCTTAGTTTGCTTTTGTTTTTCCTGCTACTTTTTTATGAAAAAAGAGGCAAATGTTCATCAGGTCTTATCATGAGTTCGCAACTCAGTGAATCCTCACAATTGCCCTGTGCAATGGATAATGTCAAGGGAGACGAAATGGCCATTTTTGTAAGTCAAGGATAGGCACATAGCAGTCATTTCATAAGATTTTTTCCCTAATAGTTTCGTCCTCTTTATAGAGATGGCGAAATGACCCAGAGAGATCAAGTTTGGGAGCTCAAAGTCACCCAGGTAGTAAGTGGTGGAGCCAGGAATCAGCCTCTATTCTGTATGCATCTCAACAGGATGAGACCATGGTGGTCTTTCAAATCCCGGAATAACCTCAGGGTTTTCCAGAAGCAAGAATCTAAGAGTGTAGCCTGAGTCACTGACCTTTCAAGAGCAGGATCCCTCAGGCATCCTGGGATACAACTCCCTGTACCACGTTCTGCTGAATTTCCTAGCACCCCCAGTGCGCCCAGCTCTTCAGAGTGACCGTCTTGAAGGTCACAAAAACATCTGAGAAAATCCAGTCATATTTCCCAGTTATATTTTCGAAGGTGGAAGAGGGTGCATTTCTAGATGATCTCAACAAGGTTTAATGTGAGAAAGTACTCTCGCCAGAACCACTCGCTTATACCTGGTTTAGATAGCAGTCCCAGGCATGTGGCCAGCGAGGCCTCCCAGGGTAGCAGAGACCCTCGGTCAGCTCAGCGCCCTGGGGGCTGGCTGAAGTGCTGGGGCCTGAGTGGCCTGTGGTGGCCACAGATCTTTGCTTCCCGATTGCTCTTTAGTTAGCACGTCCCTGGAGGCATCCCTGGTTCTTTAGAGAAAGAAGAGCAACATCAGTAGAAGATGCCCACCTGCTTCCCTGACACCCTGAAACCCCTCTCCCTGCACATCTTGCTCCCTCAAGGACATGCAAGTGAAATATAAAGAGAATGTGGTCTTTTTATGGCTGATCACCTTTCTCCTTTTCTCCAGATCAAGAGACAGAACCAGGTCAAAAGACAGACCAAGCCTCCTTCTGCTTCTCCAGCCTTATGGCACCAGGATGGAGATGCTTATTAGTGATGAGATGGGTTCATGTGTGCATGAGACTGTGTGCATATGGGTGTTTAATGAACTAGATGCTGTTCTAGAGGCTTGGTGGGTTGCTTCCCTTGCAAGCCTTTCCTAACTAACTACATGGGACCCCAACTCTTCCCTCAGCACTGTGTGCTGGGTTGGTGCTGTGTGTGCAGGCACGTACACACAGAGACATTGCTCACATAAATCCGAGATCTTGGCTTCCAGCTTCCGAGCTCTCCTGGCACAGCGTCCATGCCTTCTGCTGTCCCAGTATCCCACCTCTGCACATGCCTGGTAAAGAGCAGGCCTGCAATAAACAGCTGACTGTTGCCGAGTGCCAGGCCTTATGCCCAGGAAATGCCTGATCCCCTGGGTCCATCAGCAGATTAGGCTCATGTCAGGTAGCACTTAGGATGTCATGTTTTGGAGAACAAGCCCCTGTGTCTAGGAAACTTCTGGAGATGCCCAGTTTGCCCAGGCTTGTCTGAGGATGCTAGGTGACCCTCAGGGCCTGGTGCCAGGGCTGGCCTGTCACCATTTGACTGACAGGCAGGGCTGTGTGACTGCATTGCTAACAGGACTAGGTTGTTGGCACAGCTCTTAGTGGGAGTACTCGTCTGTGTCCAGACATGGTTTTAATTCTCCTGCTAAACGCCCTGTCACTTGGAATCGAGATGGTGTCTGCAGTGACGCTCAGGACAGAGGGCTTAATTTATCATCTGGAATCCTTGACGAGATCTATTCTATCTTTTATGATCCTCCCGGTCACGCTTTCCTGAACTGCTAATTTCTCTGCCATTCCTCCCAGTTAGCGGTAGATTAATGGCGATGCTGGTCAGTCATTCTCTCCTTGGAGAGTCTCCAAGCTCCTTCTCCCTGGAGCTGCCCAGTCTGCTGTGTCAGCATCTGCTTCAGGCGCAGGGCAGGCTGTGCCTCTTGGGCATGATGTGGGGACGGGACACTGGGTGCTGCTTCTCTGGGATGGGGGTATGACAGGCCTCCACAGGATACATCATGAGGAGAATGTGTGCATGTGACTTGACATGTGAGTTCCTGAGAGCGACATGGTGCCTGTCTGTCTATCTCTGAGTCTGTTCTTGAAACTGGGAGGTGTTGACATCCATCTGGATCCTCCCTTAGCCCTTCAGGTCAAGTAGTCAATTGGGGAAAAGGGGGTGGGTGGCCAGACCCTTCCTGGAGCAGCATGAGGACTATGGCAATTGAGGACGATCTGTGATGTGGCTGAGACTGTAGGACACAGCTGCCACCCTGTCTTACCCTGGTGGCATAGCCCACGTGCCCTCTGACATCCTTCCCGCCTCCCCAGGTGCCTACCTGGTGCCGTACCTGGTGCTGCTGATCATCATCGGGATCCCGCTCTTCTTCCTGGAGCTGGCCGTTGGCCAGAGGATCCGCCGCGGCAGCATCGGCGTGTGGCACTATGTGTGCCCCCGCCTGGGGGGCATCGGCTTCTCCAGCTGCATAGTGAGTCGGGGCTCGGGGTGGTGGGCACCGACTGGGAGGCAGCGGAGCTATTCGTGGGTTCTGGGAAGGAGGTCACAGGTTTATGTACCAGAGTCCTGGGCCAGGTGGAGGCAGCGAGGGGGACCCTCAATGTGAGAGCTTTCTCAGGACCCTCAGTTCCCAAAGCAGAAGTGGGTAACGCCACCCAAAACAGAATGTTACTATTTGGCGTTGTTACTAAGGAGAAAGGCTGAGACATGGTCACAGGGTATGCTGGGGACAGCTCAGCCAGAGTTCTCTGGGGACTTGGGGACCACGCTGGAATCACTTTCTGTTTACCAGCGGATCAGCACTCCGTGAGGGGGGTCCTTCCTCTGACCTGGGTTAAAGCACATTTAACCCCGTGGGTGGTGTAAGAAAAGCCAGTCCTGGGCATGGGTCTGCTTGCCATTTTTTTTGCATGCTAGCAGTGATGGAGAAGGACTCAGACAGGAGCCTATGGCTGACCTAGGGGCTTTGGAACAGTGGGAGACAGGGCGACTCCACTGGCCTAGAAGGAAAACTCCACCAGGGCTCCAGGCTGATGATCCACGGAGCTGCACAGAGCAGTTCCCGAGTAGCCCTTTCGGTGAGGAAACCGAGCCTCCCTCATGGCAAAGCCTGAAGATACCCCTACTCACACCTGGGATAAAAATTGGAACTTGCTTCTGGAAGAGACTGAGGATTGTCAGGACTGACATGGAGCCAGCTCAAACCTGTCTCAGGCAGAGCCGGGGAAGGGGTCTGTGCAGCCCTGTGGTCATGCTGAGTGTCCCCTCTGCACAGGCGGACGCGGTAGGTCACAGCACATCACAGGGCCGTGTGCATACACACGAGCCTGAGTGGGTCTCCTCCCCCTCACACTAAGGCACCCAAGTAAAGAAAGTGGGTATCTCTATATATTTAGGCCCTGTAAGGTGTATTAGAGGAGAATCTGTTCCTGCACACTGGACTCAGGTGAAACTCTCAGCTCTTACATTCCACCTGTCATTGAGGCATGACATAGCTACTGGTAGTAGAAGGGATCTCTCTGCATCCAGAGTGGACATGGCTAATTCCTCCACTGAAAAGCAGTGGAGTCCCCCCTGGACCTACTGTTAGTCCGGGCGCTGCTATTTTAAATGCAGTTCCTCTAAGTTAGTTGTCATGCTTCCAAGAAATGAGAAGAGACATCTTTCTAGAAGCTGAGAGTAAAGAGACAAGGGTATTCTGAGAGAAAGGAGGGCCTGGGAAACCAATAAGAAGCCTCCCCAAAGCTCCCCAAAGTGCAGCAGTCTGGGGCACTTGCTGCGGAAGTAAAAGCGTGTCTGCCTCCTTAGCTTTGGAGGACAGCTCTGGAATTATGATCCTGAGTCCTTGGAACCAATGGGGATGTGCTTCAAGCATTTCGCATTTCAGATGGGAGGTGTTAACACTTTAGGGGTTGATTGCCTAAAGGAGAAAACCTGAATGCCTGACACACTCCTTTGTGGATGAATGCCAGAGGGTGGAGGTTTCAGAAGAGGCCCTCAGCTGCTCAGGACTCCTCCCTCCTCCCTTCTCTGAGGCTGCTGACTGTGCTGTGTGCTGGCAGCCTGGGGCCCGGCTTGGCTTGGTAGTGGGGTTGGGGGTGGCGCTGCCCACGGCCTCCAGGACCCCTCTCTCCACCAACTTGTTCCTCAGGTCTGCCTCTTTGTGGGGCTGTATTACAACGTCATCATCGGCTGGAGCATTTTCTACTTCTTCAAGTCCTTTCAGTACCCACTGCCCTGGAGTGAATGTCCCGTTGTCAGGAACGGGACTGTGGCAGGCAAGTGTGGGGCCCCGGGCCCGCCCTGTCCCAAGGAGCTTAGGCACAGATTTGGGATTTCATTGACTTGCTGTGTCACCGGCCCTCTCTGATCCTCATCTTCCCCTCCGGTCTCTTGCCAGACCATCCCTCTGGGGTCTCATGGCGACTGAAAGAAATAGTGAGTGTAGGGAAAACTCTGGTCATAGTGACTTGTTTGGTTAGCATTCACTGCCCACTGCTGCTCTAGCACTATCCTGGCTGGAACCCACTGTGATCTGAATCCCAGTCCTAGAACGAACTGGACGATTTTTCCTGCTTCACAAATAGGTAGACTGAGGCCCAGAAGCATCTTTCTACTAATCGCACACCGATTTGACCAAGCATCTGGGCTGAGAATCAGCTCCAGCACCCAGCTCAGGACATTTAGACCAATTCTGCCTAACGCTTCCTGCTTTTCATGGGGCATACGGCAGGGGTGGTACAAGTGTGAATTTAGCCGGATCAGTATCTCCTGAAGCCCCCAGGCTTCTCCACTGAGAGCCTAGGACCCCTCAGGACCTGCCAGCTCATGACTCACCCAGAATGAGCACAGGTCCTCCCTGCTACCTTCCCTCGAGTACCCCCTTGCCCACTGGGTGGGGTCCCAGCACAGAAGGTGTCCCCACAGGCCCCGCCACTGAACCTTATGCTACTGCTTCAGTGGTGGAGGCAGAGTGTGAGAAGAGCTCAGCCACTACCTACTTCTGGTACCGAGAGGCGCTGGACATCTCCAACTCCATCTCAGAGAGTGGGGGTCTCAACTGGAAGATGACCCTGTGCCTCCTTGTGGCCTGGAGCATCGTGGGCATGGCTGTTGTCAAGGGTATCCAGTCCTCGGGGAAGGTGAGTTCGGGGGCACCGAGACCCACACAGGGCACAGGAGAAAAGAGTAGAGGGCAGGGGGCTGAGAACTCTGGTCTGCCCCGCGCAGCGTTGGCCTAGGAGGATGACACCAGCCATGGCAGGAGGCCATGGGACCATCACTGCTGCAGTGTTCTGTTGGACAGTACAGCAGGTGGTGGAAAATCACTAATCAATCCCCTAGCCACCTCCATGCCCAGATGACTCAGGACTGCTCTGTAGAGAAGAAAAACTAGGAGCACTGACCCAGGACATTCTCTAGATCTCAGCCCCTTAGGTTCCCAAGCCAAAGCCTTATAAGAGCAACTTTTGGTGAAAACCAGCAACTTATGTCTGCAGCTAAAGGGCTCTATGATCCATCATGCCACAGGTGAGTGAAGGGGACCTCAGAGGGCTTGGAGTTTGGCTTTCGACTGTCTCAGGGTGCAGAGATTATCCATGCTCCCCACACCTTTTTCCTAGTAGTTCAGATCCCCTTTCAATGTGGGTCCTTTCTTCTTCATCACATGTCAATATTCATCACTCACAGCCTTAAAGAGACATTAGAGATTCTTTCGTTCAACACAGTCATTTTCAAATGAAGAAACTGAGGCACAGAAAGAGAAAGTACCTCACCTGAGATCATGTAGCCAGTCCACCCCAGAGCAGGACTTGGAGTCCTGTCTATCTGAGACCGCAGGTTTGATGAGCAAGAGAGCTAAGCCTTGGAGAGGCAGAGTGATCTCAGCCACCATCTCTTGCCTCTCTAAAGGTCAAATGAGTAGCTGATGCTTTCTGGCACTTCTCGATCACTGCCGCATGTCTGCATGCACTTGGTCCACACCACCTTATGAGTTAGGATTTCTTACACCCATTTTATAGATGAGGAAGGCATGCCGATGTTAAGTAAGTAGCCTAAGGTCACGGGGTGGTAAATGGTAGAATATGGGCGGTCCAGCTCTGGACATGCATGTTCTTAATCTTGACATCATCCTGCCCAAACTGTTTTGTTTCTTGGTCTGTTTCAATGCATCGAACATTTTGGGAGCACCTCTGGGTGATGGTCTGTGCCAGACACATGGGGGTATAGAAATGTGCAAGAAAAGCATGACTAGATAACAACACACAGTATATGAGCACAGAGGCAGGGCCTTCTTCTGAGACTTTTGCTTGGGAATCATGTCAAAGGAGCCCTAAGGACAGGGGAAATCTTTTGGGGGTCTGCTAGAGTCAGGGACAGCAGGCACAAGACATGAAGAATGAGGAAGGTAGATCAAAGGGTTCCTTGCCCCCTGGATGACCGTTGGGTTTGGGAGGCCCAGCCCCATCAGCCCTTGAAAGGGGAAAACAACCCCGGGCGCAGCCGTACTGACTCCAGCTTGTCTGTGCCCCTGCCTCCCTGGCTTAATGCCAGATGCTTGGTGGGCTTGGCCCGCGCCCAGGGGCTCTAAGGCTCTGCTTTCTGCTGCCATCAGAGGAGGCTGATGTGCCCCAGCTGTGAGCAGGGAAGGGGTGCCAGCTGCAGAAGGGGCTCTGCCCCACAGTGGATCCCTGTCCTCTCTGCAGGTGATGTACTTCAGCTCTCTCTTCCCCTACGTGGTGCTGGCTTGCTTCCTGGTCCGGGGGCTGCTGCTGCGAGGGGCCGTCGATGGCATCTTACACATGTTCACTCCCAAGGTAAGGGTCTGGGGCTCCTGCAAGTGCAGCTCCATGGACCTGGCCATTCATGTATTTCGACACTCACTGAGGACCTGCTACGTGTCAGGCATAGTGCTGGTCCCTGACAGCTGCACTGGGGAAGGGTTCATTGGTCTTGCCCACCAGGATCCCTGGAGAGGGATAACACCTCAATGTGGGTGAAATGGAAGCTCGAGGGAGAATATGACATCTGAAACAAACAGGTAGGACTTCAACGAGCAGCAGTAGGGCACTGCAATCCAAGGAAACTGTGTCAGCAAGGGTGTGGAAAAGCACTGGACGGGCGTGATGCCATGGTGGGAAGTCACGTTTCGCTGGGTGTGGGGGCCTGGAGTGGTAGCGGGTATACTGGGTGGATGTGAAAGAGCAAGAATCAAGATGCCTAAAAGAAAGCGCCCCTAGGAATCTCAGCATGTACCCAACCAGGGGAGCATGGTCACTATTTTATCAATGGGAATAGAGCAGGTGGAGGGTGATTTTACCCTTACCAGCTCCTCCACATCTCCTCTCAGTCATCTTTCCAATAGCCTGGTGCGGAGACAAGCAGGACCACTGTGCATGCTTCACCCTACCTCTCTGGTCCCCTTCAGATCACCGTGCACAGCTGGCCCAAGCCAGTCCGCTGAGGAATAAGAGAATTTCACATGTAGCGATCATGCGCATGAGCACCTCTGGTTGGGAAGTCCTCCTCCAGTGCCAGCTGACCTGCCAGTCCCCAGCAGGGGCCTGGTGAGCTTGTCTGTAGACATGGGTCAGAGACCCACCAGGCCTGGGTGAGGCCTCAACAGTGGCCCTCAGTAGTACTGTCTAGCACATGTGACCACATGTACACACATGAGCATGCGTGTTAACCTACAGGCAGAATCTCCTCAGACCAGGGAGAAGAATCCTGGTCTATTGGGGTTTGAAATCCCCATGCCCCCTTCTCCTCTGCTCTACAGTTGTGAACAGCTCCTGATATTTGGTGGTGGGGGGCGGGTGGCAATGGACAGGACACACCCCATCCACATCACCAGACAGGGCAGACATTAGCCCTCAGCATTCCTGGAAATAACATCTGAGGTTGTTGCGTGAACCACCTCTGGAGTGCTTGTGAATCCCCTGAGGCATGAGTGTGCCTCCTGACCCATGTGGCTGGCACAGGACTATTGCAAGCACATATCTGACAAAGGAGGAAAAAATGCAAACTTGGTTTCTTTGAATGCAAACAGTCAGAAGAAGAAAACCAACTGGTTTTATCAACTTCTTCAACAGTTATTCTAGTTCATGACCAGGTGAATGTGTTCACTTGAGCCTCTCAGGTATACCATGCTGAGCTTTATAAGAAAATGATAGACTCAGGAATGATCACAAATGTGGGCATTCACACAGGGCTCCAGAAGGTGCTGGTGCCGAGAGCCCAGCGAGCTCCTCCAGGTGGCACTGATTGTCAAGATTCGTTGCTACATCCGGCAACTTCGTTCTGCTTCCCATTTGACTTGGACGATCCTAGAGCATCTTTTAAACTATGAATTATCACAGACATGCAAACACTTATATATAGCACTCATACATAATAAAAATGATAAATATAATTTATATTTAGCTAATATAACAAATCAAATATTATAGCTGCCATTAAAGGGCCTGCATAGCCCATCTGATCCACTCTGTCCCTTATTCAGCATTTGGGACTTGAAAATAATCCATTTTTTAAACTGTCACACAGATATGTGTAACCATAAACAAGATAGAGCATTTGTGTATAGTTTTACGTTTTACATAAATGGCACATATTATATGCAATCTTCTGCAATTTGCTTTTATTTTTCACTCAGCCCTAACTTCTGAGATCTGTCTATACTGATACGTGGAGCGCTAATACAGCAGATTTCACTGCTGCGTAATATTCCACGGCAAGATTAAACTAAAATCTCTTCACATGCACACATTTCTACAGGGTGTATATGTTTAGAAGTGGAATTGCTGCCTCTAAGGGAGCGCATGTCTTCGGTTTTAGGAGATGCTGACCAAATTGCTCTCCAAAGTGGTCGCATCTCTTTGCGCCCCCACCAGTGGTTGACGAGGCTTCCTCTGGCTCCACACTTGTTAAACTTCCATTTTGGCCAGTCAGATGGACGCGAAAAGGTTGACGTGCACTTCAAACAACAGGGGCGCACCATTTCACCTGTTTTCCTGCATGTTCAGCAGTGTGATTCCATTTTAGCATTTGCAGAGGCCAGAGGTGAAGCTTAAAGAAGTCAAATTCCAGAAAGCCCTAGAGGAGCCGTCACCAAGAACCAGCAGTTGTGACCCTGGCCCATCCTGCTGTTGGGACTTTCAAGTCTGAATAGAATCCCTGAGTCCTGTCTTGAGACTTTGCCACTGAGCAATTCCCTAGGGGCTACTCCTGCCCTCCACCCAAGGGTGTGTTGAACAGGGATGGGTAGACCTGATGGCCTCAGAGGCCAGACTCCTCCATCAAGGATTCACAGCCTGTGCCACTGTTTATTTGAGGCAGGTGAGGCCACTGGTGAAGGTTGGGATGAGGCTCTTATTTACAAATCCCTCCAAGTCATCTGCACAAAGGAAGGACCCACTCTCGAACACAACTTTGTGATGGTCCACATGTGGCAAACAATTGTTGCAGAGCACTGAGTGTTACCTCGCAGTGTTGGGGAGCTAAAAGGAACCCTGGAACCATTTCAAGTTCTTACCCTAGGATGGTGCTATAGCGTGTCAGTCACTGACAGAGTTGCCAGGCTATTCGTTGCTCCATTCATATTGCCCACCCTCTGAACGACGTCCTCAGGGGTTATGACGTGGCAGAGTCCAAGAGGATTTTTAGCCAGGGTATCTCAAAACCCACCTAAAAAAATGTAGCCTCTCTGTGGATATGCTGAATGACTTGGACATTGATCTATAAAGCCTTCCAACATCAGAAATAATCCACGCTCTAAGACCTGAATTTTCAGTCGGTGCCTTCACATAATTACTGGCTGTGATGCATGCAACATGGCTAAGATACCATGATGACCTACTGACATCTTTGATGGGGCAGCAGCTCATGCTAATGGCCAATGAGTGTCTTGACTTCCTCTAGTAACTTCTCTGTTGATTGATTTCTTCCTTTCAGCTAAAAAAACCCCCAAAAACCAAAAACCAAAAAATGCAAGTCAGTATAAAGTACTACGCAATTATATCTGGTGTTTTTCTCAATATAAACTAGTATCTTATGGTAGATTTTCTAACCACCAAAACTTCCAGAAAATATTTTTCAGAGTTAACAACTGTTTGTCCTTTGTCCCAGAAATTCCACTTCTGAAGATTCATCCTACAGTGACAAGCAAAATGATTTGTGCACAACTTTGGTCATCACAGCATTTGTTGTAATAGCAAAACAGTGAAAATAATCCAGGTGACCATCAACCATTTATTTCTTCATTCAGCAAAGATTCACTGAGAATGCATTATGTTCTGGGCACCATTCTGGGTCTTAGGCTCCAGCAATAAACACAACAAACTTCCTGACCCATAGTTTAACAAAGTTCCTTGGAAATTATGTTTTGATGGAGGGAGACAGATACTGTAAGACAGTGTAAGATCGAGGAGTTGTTGGGTGGTGTTGCTAAGGAGAAAAACAAAGCAAAGGAAAAAAGAATTAGGGTCACTGGGGAGAAAGGGTTAATTTTGATAGTGTGATCTAGGAGGCCTCACTGAGGAGGTGGCACCTGAGAGAAGACCTGAGGAGGTGAGGAGCAGGTGTGTGGAGCCTGCACGTTCTAGTCCAAACAAAGGGAACAACCAATGAAAGGCCTTGAGACTGGATGTGTCTGGTAGATTCCAGGAGGCTAATGTGACTAGAATGGAAGTGGAGAGAGGTCAGACATGTGCTCAAGACGGGCTGTGGAGGCCGATCAGCGGGGTTTATAGGTCATGTGAAGACCTTGTTGTTTATTCTGAGTGAAATGGGCGTTATTGGAGAATTCTAAACAAAGGAGTGACCTGATCTGACTTCATCTTGAAAGGTCCCTTGGTTGTCATAGAGAGTCTGACAAGACAAGGAAGCCTACTAACTAAAAGGCTACTGAAATCCTCCAGGTGAGAGGTGACTGGGTGGAGCTTAGGTGATGACAATGGAAATGATGGTGGTTAGATTGAGGATTTATTTAGGATGTAGAATCAATAGAAACTGCTGTTGAATTGGATGTGAGGTGTGAAAGAAAGGGGCCAAAAATGACTCCAAGGGCTTTTCCTGAGCATCTAGAAGGATGGAGTGACATTTAGGGAGATGGAGAACAGAAAGGAGGGCTGAGTACTGGAGACCCAGCATTTAGAGGTTTGCGGGAGGGGTAGCCAATGAGGGAGGTAGAAAGGAGGAAGAGAACTGTCTCTCCCAGAGGAAAAGTAGAGAAAATGCTTTCAGAAGTCAGGAATGATCAGCCATGCACAAATCTACTGAGAGGTCAAGTGTGAGGACTGAGAAATGTCCACTGCACTTGGCCATATGGGGTCACTGGTGACTCTGACAAGAGTGTTCTGGTGCAGTGCCGGTGACATAGTCTACTAGTAACTAGTTTGAGAGAAGATGGGAGGTGAGGACTTGGAGACAGAGGGAGCACTTCTTTTCTGGAGTTTTGCAATAAAGAGAAGCATGCAAATAAGAAATGCAGTGGACTCTGGAGAGGATCATGGAATCAGGGACATGATTTCATAACTTTCATATGATAATAAAAATTATCTATCATATAGCCAGTGAGAATGTAAAATAGTGCAGCCAATTTGGAAAACAGTCTGGCGGTTCCTCAAAAGGTTAGAACTCCTGGGCACATATCTCAGAGAACTAAAAAGCGATGTTCACATATAAACTTACGCACACGTGTTGGCAGCATCATTCATAAATACCCAGAGAGTAGAAGCAACTGTAAGTATTGGTCAACTGAGGAGGAGAAAAATAAAGGCTAGTATATTCTTACAATGGCATTTTCTTTGACCTTAAAAAGGAGGGAAGCCTTCCTATGTGCCGCACATGGTTGAACCTTGAAGACATTAAGCAGAGTGACAGGAGCCCGTCCCGCAGCCCACATATACGGTTCCATTTATGTGAAATACCCAGCACAGGCAAATCTGTAGAGACAGAAAGCAGACTCATGGTTGCTTCGGGCTGGCTTGTGGGGAAGTGGAGACAAAGGGAGTGACTGTAAACAGATATGGATTTCCTTCCGGGGTGGTAAAGATGTTCTGAAATCCACGTTCTAAAATCTAATGGCTGTACAACATTCTGATGGGCTAAAAACCAGTGAGTCGTGCACTTAAAAAAAAAATCCAGTAAAGAGGAGGAGATCAATGCTATTAGGAAGGAAGGAATCAAGAGCCTTGTATTAGCAGGAGAGATGGGACTCAGGGCCCGAGTGGAGGAGTTGGTCTCAGCTTGGACCTCCCAGTGTCCCTGAGGGAGGGGACGGAGAGCCAGCCTGGGCACAGATGCTGACAGCGGCGAAAATGGTGAGCTTCTCCTTGCAGGGACTCTTTTCTGATGGTGTCATTTTCTTGGTGAAGCTGGAAGCAAGGTCATCAGCTAAGAGTAAGAAGGGGGAGAGGCTGGAGGCCTAGGAGGAGTGGGTGTAAAGGAATTATGCAAGAGATGGGGACTGCATGAGGGCAGGGGTGTCCGGTTGGTAGTGTGAACGTGGCCGGCATGTTGACTGCTGACACTTAACCAGCTCCGAGGTGATCAGCTCTTCATGTTAGCACCTCTGAAAGCAGCGAGGTACTTAGAGCAGTCATCGTTTCCCCGGTACTTCCTGTGTGCAGGCACCGTTCCACACGCTTACATACGAGAGTTCATTTAAACTCTGACGACCCTTGAGACAGGCATTACTATTATCGCTGTTTCTACCTGGGGACACCAAAGCACAGAGAGCTTAAATAACTTGTCCAAGGTCCTCTTGTCCAGTGGTCCCAGGGGTGCTGGTGTAAGGCGGTGCTTGGAGGCAGGTCCCGAGGAGATGGAAGATTGGACATCACCAGGGTTGGTTTATCAAGTGAAGACAAGGGCGAGATTTGGCAGGGGAGCTGAGAGTGTATCAAGGGAGGGAATAAAAGGACCCAGCATTGACAGGGCCAGTTTGACTACAAACAGGGCGAGGGCCAGGGAGTGGAGGTAAGACAAAGAACTGGAAGACGGCAGGTTGAAGATCTAGAGGGAGAGATACTAGAGGGAGATACTAGAGGGAGACAACGTGCTTTGAAATGTGGGATCCTTGACGTTGAGGTTACAGTTGGAGCACAGCGAGTGTGACCAAGGCCTTGACGCCACCACAGTAGTGGGAGGAAGGACAAGGTCAGTGGAAGGGAGGTGAGCGCGTCGAGGGCAGTTTGTTGGAAGGGACACTGATGCGGATACTGAAATCACATCCAGCTGTGACAGTACTACTGCTGGAAAGTGCGCACAGTGGAAGAGAGGCAGGGCTTGGGGGATCGGGCAGCATCCTGTCCACCTCGCGCCCCATGGTCCAAGGCGGTGGGAGAGAACAGCCTTCTGCTGAGAGAACTGCCCGGGAAGCCGGCTTTGCTCAGCCCTTGCTGCACATCAGCCTCACCTGGGAGCGATGGAGACAAGGAAAAACGCCAGTGCTCAAGCCCACCTGACTGTCCAGAATCAAGTAAGCAGACTCACAAGGATCCCAGGCGGGGTGCCCAGGTGGCAGCCAGTTTTGAAAGCGCCCAGTGATTCTAAGGTGCAGCCAAGCTGAAGTGCTTTGAGGTAGAGCAGAAAGGTGAAGGGACGGCCCAGGGAGGGCTTGGAGCTGCAGGAGTTTACTGACTGCTGAGTTCCAGGGGGCCCCCCCAGAGGCAAAGTGAGAGCAGTTCAGGATGGAGGCTTTGAAAGCAGGGCCAGACCGGCCATTCCGGGTGAAGTTCAGATGAAGAGGGACAACTCAGGGCGTGGACATCTTGCAGCAGCCGAGGTAAACAGGACCCTGGCACCGAGGGCCCAGACCTGAGGGTCCCTGAGTCAGACTATGGGGCTGAGGCTGAGTGGGCAGGGGCAGATAGGCAGCTCAAGTTGCTCTGGAACTGAGTCTCACTCTGTATACCGAGGAAGCTTCAAGTCTGGGACCTGGGAAGGTGCAGTCACGTGGACACTCTGGTGTGGACCACAGGGGGACAGGCAGGGAGGAGCACATGGCCTGCACACACAGGTGTGTACGGAGACATGTGTGAGGTATATATACAGGTGTATATGTATTGCTGCTATATGCATAAATGACCACTGGGAGGGCACATGAGAACCAGATAGCATGCTTACATGTAGGGACGGGAACTGCGTGTCTGAGATGCGGGACTGAGGAAAAGGGGCCTTTACTGTGGATGCTGTTGTACTTTTTGGGTTTTTTTTTTTTTTTTAAGGAAAGGTGCAGACAGGAATGAAGGCAGGTAGAGGCAAGTGGGAAGAGAGAGAGAGGAGGAAGCAATACTTGATTTATCTTATTTAATTGTTCATCCTGGCTGTTCCCCGTGGCCCTGGTGGACGTGAATCTGGGTCCGTGGACTGTATGTGGATCATGCCCAGCTGGAGGCAGCGGACCAAACCACTACTCTACCAGGGCACATCCCTTTTGAGTCTGAAACCTTGTAACTGTTTTTCCTACAGTCAGTCGAGATGTAAAACACACCAGTCCTCAGGAGCGGGGAGCTGCCCATCTGGGTCTCTGGGGTGTAGATGGGCAAGCAGTCCTGACCAGTGAGCCAGACAGGCCTCGGCATCAAGGCTGTGTGCTAACCCTTAGACGAGCGGGGTCCCTGCAAGTTCTAAAGGCCCGGGTGCAGAGGTGCAGAGGTGAGGCGGGGCTTCTTACCTCCCTCAATTAGAGGAAGACTTCTCAGCACAGACGATGAAGACAGGATCCTTGTTACCAGAGGGTGCACTTGGGAGCCAGATGCCTGTTTGGATCCCAGGGCCTCACTAAGCCGAAGGGTGCAAGGTGCTGGGTCTCAGCCCCGGCTCCTGGCGGTAAGGTGGCGTGAGCCGGGTTGGCTCCCTCACAGTGTTGTCAGGAGAGCACATGGGGAGTGAGAGCTATTATTATTCTCGTCCCTCATGAAGGTGACACTGTTCCTGGGCAGTGGGAACCCGGCGCTCCAGTGCCATCTGGTGTCTCACAGCCCCATCTGGCTCCCGAACCGCCAGGTAACCAGCGATGCTGAGAGGCAGGGGTGTGTGCGCCTGTGCTGCGCCCGCTCAGCTGGGGCTCAGCAGCTGCCTGTGGATTCAGAAAGCATCTCCATGCTGCTGAGTCAAATGCCGTGAGGAAGTGACTCAGCTGTTGTGCCAAAGAAATGGCAGAAAGCTGGTGCTGTTTCAGGATGGGTGTCCCCAGGAGGGTGCGAGGCTTTCTGTGGTGAACCCATCACCCACCTGCTGCCTGCCGTCAGGTCCTGACATCTGGAAAGGACATGGGGCTTCCTGGGATCTGGCCATAGGTTCACCTTCTGATGACACTGTGATCAGGACCTTGTTGGAATTGCACAGCCTCACCTCAGAAATCCTGAAAGAGACTTTTTAACAGGGAGCTACCAGCATTCAGCACTGAGGGTCCCTGATTTGCCCTCTGACCAGTGGACATCGCTGTCATCCTAGTCAACGAGAGTTCCCTCCAAGCACAGGTGGGGAAGGGCATGCCCCGGGGACCACTCACTCAGGACACGTCTCCCCCAAGGTCAAGCTTTGGCATTCTACGGTGCTTTCCTGGGACCCTTATGAATATCAGCTTTGGACCCATTGATTCATTCAAAATGATGTAAGGGGTGGGTAGGGGAAGGAGGGTATAGAGGGAGCAGACTGGCCATGTCTTAATGGTTGAAACGGTGATGACTACATGGGGCCTCATTACCTTATCCTCTTCACTCTCGAACATTCTACAATAATTGTTCCATACTTAAAAAAATTATTGATTGATGGAACTGATTCCAACACAGTGTAAGTTTTAGGATGATAGTCTCACGGCTCTTCAGATGTATGATACCACACCAAGCCCATCACCAAAGTTCTAGTTTCCATCCACCATCAGTTGACCTCTGGTCCCCCATTCCCTTCCCCTTAGGCCCCGCTATTCTGTTTCCATAATTTTTTAAAATGGAAAAAGAAGAGCAAATAGATACGATATTAACATGCAAACAATTTTTGTTTCCACCCCAAATTATTGCATATAAGGCAATCCTACCCTGTCCTCCAAGTAATCCCCCAGCTACAGGATCAGCTGTGATGGTACAGTTTGGGATGATGGTGTCCCTCCTGAGGTGGCCATCTCCGTTTTTGAAACTTGACTCTGCACAGTGACTGGGGCTAGGAATTTAGACACATCTCAGTTGTAGGCTTAGGGAGTGGTGACCATCCTAATGATGGCATGTGTTTGGATTCACACAGGGTCCAGGCCTTGTTATAAAAAAAAAAAATTAGTAATGATGGACATAGATCAAAAACTGAAATAATTACCCACCTCCTCAATAAAACAGAAAAAAAAGGAGAAGCCACGTTAAATTAACCTTATGTTTTAGAAAAAGTTTAAAAAATAGCTTCTTGTCCAAGAAGACTGCAACATAGCACAAAAGACTGGTTGAACTTCATAGCCTAGTATCTGGTCCTCCCGACTCATTCCCCCTGTGCTAGGAGACAGGTCAGCCTTTTTCTGTCTTTCTGTCTCTCCCTCTCTCTCTCTTCTCCCCCTTGCACCAGGCACTGCTCATACAAAGATGAACAGCAGAGGGCTCTACCCCTAAGAAGTACAAGGTGTCCTAAGGAAGTCAGCAGCATAAACCAGTAATTTGAGTATTGACAAGAGATGTGAGAACCTGAGGACCCCCGCTAGCTCTGCCAGGGGCAGTCAGAAACAGCTTCAAAGAGGAGGTGATATTTGTGCAGGGTTTTGTGAAATAAGTAGGAGTTCACCGGAAAGTGAAAAGGGAATTCCAGCAGAGGGAAGACGGTGGGCAAGAGACAGAGGTTTGAAAGACTGTGGTGCTTTTGAAGAGTAAGTTCATGTAGAGAGTTCAAAATAGATAGTGGGGAAAATTATTTAGAAGGTATTTGGGGAAACACTCAAGATTTTTCAAAATGCAGAGAACATAACCATAGCTGTCCATCTGTATTGTTCTCTCTTACAAAATCCTGTGCTTCTTCCTACTTGGCACTCACCAAGCTGCCCAGAGCCCACCCACTAGGGCCAGGTTCCAGCTGATTGGTAGACCTGTCATGATTGACATCTGAGAACATGGGCGAACGCAAGCATTCCTTCCAGGCATAAGTATTCGGCCAATTTCTGGAAACTTCTGAAAGAATCTTTTATTTTTTTAAACTCAGTGATTTTATTTTTAAGGACAGATGTCTTTTCCCAGTGGGACTCTGATTTTTCTATTCTCCAAATTTCTATTAGGAGCCTGTTTAGGTCCCCCATTTCTTATCTACAATGCCACAATCCAAATGGCCCTGAAAAACAGACATTCTTACTGATTTTTTTTCCCCTTTCTCCCATTTAGTGGCAAAATGACCTAAACAGATGTGAAGGTATTTATAGTTGTTATTGATTCACTTGGTATGAATAGTCATAGTCTGCTCCATATTAGAAATACTCATGTGTTTGATTATAGGGTGCTGCCCAGGCCTCACTGGGGTGTTATGCAGCTATGTGGCATGTGCACCATATTATCTTTCCAAAATAGAACAAAGGCCTGGATTCCAAAACCAGTCTGGACACAGGGCTTTGAGGTAAGGAAATGTGGGCCTGCATTACTGTGGCTAAGAAGATGGCATTTCACCGGTGTGGCCTCCACCATGTGGGTGACCCCGCTCCACAACTCTGGTCACCTGGCTCTCCTGTGCTCCACTGTAGCCATTTCACACCGAGTCCATCTCTCTAAATAGGGTGACCTCTCCTCCCCACACATCCCAGCCTCAGCCGATGATTCTACCTCTAACTTTCTGGGGAAAACCAGAATCACTGAGATTGAAACTGGCTCAGAAGACAGAGAAACATACAGTTCTGTCCTCTTTCTCTCTTCTCTCAAATAAGCAGGAGAGGAATAGTCGTGGAAGGGTCCTCCTCTAGGTCCCCTACCCTCCATCAGTGTTCACAAACCGTCGTCACTGCATTAAAAGCAAACAACAACAAAGCACCGTTTCATTGACTACCTGGCCTTCCTCCTCCCTTTCCAAGGCTAGTTTCTCTGAGAAGTTGCTTGTCCTCATTGCCTATGAAGGAAGGAAAAATAATTTCTCTCCACCCTTCTCATTGCTTGGCTAAAACCCCCAGTAATAAAAGACAGATTAGCAGAAGGAGAACAATTTAAGTACATGTGTGTGTTTGTGTGTGTGTCTAGCTCTGCATGAAGATAGAAAACTTAAACCAGAGACAGCTGCAGAAAGGGACAGGAGTCTGGCACTCAAGGGCGGGGTGCAATTCAGAGGAAGGTGCGAAGAAATGGTTTGATCAGCAAAGGTTGCTCTGCCCAGCAGAAGAGTCTCTCGGGTGGAGAAGTTCTGGGTGAGGGCTCTCTTCTTGGCACAGTTCCCACGTCTAATGCAAATGTCTCTTCCACTACTGTTTCCAGAGCTTCTGTGTCTTGTCTTCCTGTGTCTGCTCTTTCTCAAAATAATCAGCTCAAAATAATCCTCACACCAAAGAGGCCTATTTGGAATGGTACTTTCTGCTACCCTTTACTCCCATTTCTTCCCCTTACTTCTCATGTCTCACCAGTCCTACTTGACTTTTGACCTTGTGGCTTCCTAACAGCTCTGGGGAAGCCCTCCCATGACTTCCTTGGGTGACATCTCTTACCTGGTAGCATGGGCCCTCCTCCCCACTGATGGGCTTTCCTCCTGGTGGTCTCGGCATGCAGTCTTTTCCTCCAGCCTTTACAGCATCTCTGGCTCCCCTAGAACCCCGTCTTCCAGCATTAGATCGGAGATCTCGACTCAGACCAGGACCCCCTGTCCTCGTTGGAACCACAGTCACAGCTTCTGTGACTGCTGGGAAACCTACGACTCACACTTCTACCTCCAGCTCAGCTTTCCTCTACACCCCAACTGCCTCCGTGACATCTCTTCAGTCTCTCAGAGGCACATTAAACTCAGCATTTCTAGAGCTAATGTCTTGTCTTTCCTGCTCCAGCCGCACCAAGACCTGCCCTCTCTGCCGTCTCCCTCTCTAGCACTCGGGCTTGCAGGCCAGAGATCCGGCCATCGCCTTGGCTTGTCCCTCTCCAGCACCCCTCTCTCGAGTCCAACACTGAGGTCACCTTGGGTTTTCCTGCTAAAGTCTGTCCAATGTCACCACCCTGACCCTAGGCAAAACCCTCATTTCCTTCCATCTGGACCCCAGAAGTCACCTCCCAGCGGGTCTGCAGCTTCTTTGCTCCCTGGTTTTGAAAGCGCCAAGGTTCTTTCTGCTTGTTCACCGACTGCCAGATTCTCAGATCCGTAAGGTCTCAGTTCTGGACTATCTTGGTGGACCAGAATGGCTTTCCTTGTTTTGTGCAGGGAGGGGACCTGATCTTGGGCTGCGGACCCTCCCAGGCCTCCACTGGTACAAGCCCTGAAGCCTGAAGGCTCTACTTTCATCCTCATCTTCCTCCTCATGGGGGCGCCCTCCCGGCCCCACCGCCCTGTGGCCGCCATACTTGTCAAAGCCTTCTCAGCCATGAGAGTAGCTAGGGGCCTAGGAAGCTGCTGAGAAGGCGGCAGGTGGATGCTCTGTCCTGGATGTTAGGGCTTGTGGGGTAGAGAGGATATGTCCCCTCCCTCTCTGGGCTTTTCTCAGGCTGGTTGAGAAGCATGTTAACATCAAACAAATACATAGGAGAAAAAACAAATGTAATTAATCCGTAGGGAGAATTTACATGCATATAGATTCTAAAGTCTAATGGGGCAAAATGAGCATATGTTCTCCGGGCTAAAGACTGGGACAGAGACCGGAGGTTTTAAGGAGAGGGACTCACTTGACGAGGGCAAGGTGACTCATATGAAGAGCGGGCACTCTCTAATTAGATGTTTGTCCTGCCATATAGACTTCTTGGATAGAAGTGGTATTTCTGATAGAAACCCTACTTCTGGTTAATACCCCCAGTTTTCATCTTCTGGGTAGTCAGGGGAGTGGGAACTTTCTCGTGAGCCAGCAGGGCCTTTATTGACCTCCACTGGAAACAATCTACATGCCAAGTGACACGTAATGGGGAGGCCTGCTCTGACTGTCTTGGGGAGCCCTGTTCTTCAGGCTGTAATATTGGAGCAGAATGGACCCTCAGGTCACCTCACCATACACACAAGGAACAGACTTAGCCCTAGGCCACAGTAAGGGGCAGCTGGAGTAGGGTCACTAAATTCCCTAGCTGGCTCCTTGCCCCCCTCCTCTGTCTGGAGTAAGGTCACTTGGGTCCACCTCAGCAGCAGCGGTCCCAGGGGACAGTGATTGGAGGGTCTGGCCCACAGGCCACTGAGTCAGGAGATGGTGCTGAGGGTGTGGGTGCCCAGCGTCAGGAGGTCTGTATTTAGTAACTCCTCTGCGCCACCTCATTAACTTCATTCCTTTGAGCAAGTAATTTTATTTGTGGGACTCCATTTACTTTTTTGAAACATGAATGATAATCCCTGCCCCCGTGTCAAAAACAAAACAAAACACCTAAACGCCCTGTCCTGCGTCCAGGCCGTGGCCCCTGCCTTGAGGAATGAAGAGTAAAAGGAAAAGGATCGCAGAAAGCACTTTACAAATAACCTCATGTCTAGATGCTGCCATCATTTGGGCTCCTGGATTAGTAGGAGTTTCTGCTGTGATCTGGAGCATGTAGATGTGTAAGCATGAATGCTGAGTCTTTCTTTCTGCGAAAAAGGGAGATCAGGTAGGCAGGAGGGAGAAGATAACGTCCTTGTACTGGGTTTGAGATGGAGGCGGTATCAGGGAGACATTTGTTTTTACTTCTCTTGGACTGCTGAGCACGCTCCCCGCTGCTCTCAGGGCCACGCAGCCACAGCTCTTTCCCACTAGGCCGTGTTGCCCCTGATCTCCGTGGAGGCCGCGGGAGAGGGCGAGGCGGGAACTGCATTTTGCACCTGAGTAGACCCATTGTCTGTGTCTCTTTTGTCCCTGCTGCCGTGTCTTGCCCATAGCTGGACAAGATGCTGGACCCCCAGGTGTGGCGGGAGGCGGCCACCCAGGTTTTCTTCGCCTTGGGGCTGGGCTTCGGGGGCGTCATCGCCTTCTCCAGCTACAACAAACAGGACAACAACTGCCACTTCGACGCTGCCCTGGTGTCCTTCATCAACTTCTTCACTTCGGTGCTGGCCACCCTCGTGGTGTTTGCCGTGCTGGGCTTCAAGGCCAACATCATGAACGAGAAGTGTGTGGTTGAGTAGGTGCCGCCGTCTTCCCCCTGTTCTCCCAGGTGGGGCAGGTGGGCTGTGGGTGGAAAGCTGCTGCTCAGAAGCATTCTCTGTCCCCAGCTCTGATCACAGGGATGGGTTCAGAGCTCTCTGTCAGTGGCCAGTGGGGGTCCTGCCTGGGTGTCTTGGAAGTACCTCTGGGATCTTGCCCACTTCTGCTCTTTCACTTGGCGCTGCACCCTTTGTGCTGCAGGAATGCCGAGAAAATCCTAGGGTACCTCAACACCAACGTCCTGAGCCGGGATCTCATCCCTCCTCACGTCAACTTTTCCCATCTGACCACCAAGGACTACACAGAGATGTACAAGGTCATCATGACCGTGAAGGAGGACAAATTCTCGGCCTTGGGCCTTGACCCCTGCCTTCTGGAGGACGAGCTAAACAAGGTGTGGAGACAGGCTGCCTTCCCAGGTCAGACAAGCAGGCAGCGTGGGAAAGCCACACGGGTGATGGGAGCTGGCTGTAGGCCTTTGCCAGCAGGGGGTCATGTATTTACTTGAGGACCGACTCTGTCCAGAGAGGGAGAGAGGAAAGGTTTTAGCTGGAGGCCCTGTCCTGAGGTAGGTGGAGTCTCCACGAGGAGTCAGGCAGACACGCCTAAGCATGCAGGGCCCTTCGCGTGTGGGGAGGTGTGTCCTGCACAGCATGCAGAAAGTAAGTGTTCTCTTTAGCGTCTGCTCTTGGCTCTTTATTCCCTTTGGCCCTCGTGACAACTCTGTGAGCTAGGTATTTCTTGTTGCCTGTTCTCCAGGTAAGTAGCCTATGAGTTGGGAGTTGGATGAGGGTCTCCCAGCTAGTAAGTAGGGGAGCCAGGGTTCAAATCCCCATGCTCTGAGTCACCCCTGGATACTTCTGCCCCTCACTTGGCTGGCCCTGCTCTACCTTCCACTGCCATGGGGACCCTCAGTGCTGGGGTACGATGTGCTTGCTGTGCCCTCATTAATGCCCAGGCCCAAGTTGGGAGCCCTTGCCTCTAGTCCTGTTTACACAGCTGAAAGCTTGCAAAGTGGCTGTTCTGTTAGAATGGGAACAGGAGAGGCAGGTGCACAGTGTCCTTGACAGCTGCTGTCAAGGCTCAGAGTGGGCAGGGCCAGCTCCTGTCAGCCTAGGCCACCATTGTCTCTTCATGGGCACCAGAGGAGGTGACACTTTCCCTGTGCTGTTGTCTCAGCTCCATGTTCGAAGTCCACTCCATTCAACAGGTCCTAACCCTGAGGTTGTGTGAACAGCACCTCTTGACTTCTCCCCTTGTGAGCAAGAGAGCAGGGCCAGGCTGGGACCCCTGACAGGGTTTTTT
Organism: Solenodon paradoxus; assembly: GCA_004363575.1. Classification (NCBI taxonomy): domain Eukaryota; kingdom Metazoa; phylum Chordata; class Mammalia; order Eulipotyphla; family Solenodontidae; genus Solenodon; species Solenodon paradoxus. Next base: position 63,551 of record RJWH01004340.1, read on the forward strand.
TCTCCAGGTGGCTGGCAGGATGAGGACCTCCCCCTTCCATGAGACCACTCTCTCCAGGGTGGCCTGGTGCTCTGACTGAAAGTAGGATTATAGCAGATTTTTCTTTTTCCTTTTTTTCCCCCCAACCCCAGGTCTCAAACCCAAGTCCAAGGCTTTCTTAGTCTTTGCTTTAGCCCCTGGGGCTACGGGGGCGGAGGTAATAGCAGCCTTTTATTCCATACCACTCAAAAGCTTCCAAATGACAGGAATCATGCACTCACGTTGAGGGAGGTGTTCCCTTATAATCACCGATATGATAGGACAATGTAGAGGTGATGTCAGAGGGCATTGCTGGTCAGCTGTCCCAGGAGCAGGGCCCAATGTTAAAGCGCAGCTCTCTGCCTTGACTGCCTGTCTGCCTGTCAGAGTCACCTGGGGTTCTCAACCTCCTGTCAGACCAGTCAGATTGTTGTCCCCAGGCATTGTCGTTTTTAAAGTTCCAGTGTGATTCCACTGCGCAGCCCCAGCTGAGACCACAACATTAAGGTCTGGGCTTCAGACCTGAGCATGACCACAGTTGTGGCTAGAGCAATCAGGGGAGACTTCTTAGAGGAGGTGGTCTTGAACAGGGTGTGTTTCTAAATGTGAGCATCTTCCTCTGCATGTCCTGAGGTCCTGGTACAACTTGTAGATTCCAGGTCCCCTTCTCCGGTGGGCTGGGCTGGGATGGGGTGCTATGCCCACTGAAGTTGGAGGCCTCTGGCCCCAAACAACAGAATTTGGGTGGACGTTTCTGTGAAGGGGGGGTTGTTATTCCTAAAGCTTGAGGCAGAGATAAGGGAACAGGGGCTCCCCACATGGGTGTGAACCCTCAGTGAGCCCCGCCCCACCTCTCAGTCTGTGCAGGGCACAGGCCTGGCCTTCATTGCCTTCACCGAGGCCATGACGCACTTCCCTGCCTCCCCATTCTGGTCTGTGATGTTCTTCCTGATGCTCATCAACCTGGGCCTGGGCAGCATGATCGGGACCATGGCGGGTATCACCACGCCCATCATCGATACCTTCAAGGTGCCCAAGGAGATGTTCACAGGTAACTCCTCCCAGCAGCCCCTACCTGCCTTGTGGCTGCCGGGGTGATGACGATCACCTTGTGGCTCTGATGTTAGAAGGACCAGGTTAGAATGAGCTCTGACTTGCTCATTCATGACCCCATACCCAGAAGGCACCATTCCTCCCACCCCAGGGCGGATCTCTGGTTGCACCATCAGAGAGCACTGATGAGCCAGGGGGAAAGACTCTTTGGGAATCTGTGCCAAACCTGTGCTGGGAGACAGGCCTCTTTCTTGGTCCATTGGCCCCGCTCCCTGAGGGCCTTGTGGATCATCTTGGGGAGGGGTGGTCTCCCTCTGCACCCTTTTCCATCCCTGTCTCTCCAGCCCTAGGATGCTCCCCATCCAGTAGAGTGGGTGCTGGGAAGCCCAGCATCGGCACCCCGCCCCTGTGGAGGCAGCTGGAGGGTGGGCTGCAGGCCTTCTGCGGGGAGGGCTGGGGTGGGGGGAAGCTGGGTCCGCCAAGAACCCCCCGGGCCCTGCCCACCCTGCACCTTGGCCCCCACACTGGCCTCCCGGCTCTCTGTAGTGGGCTGCTGTGTCTTTGCATTCTTCGTGGGGCTGTTGTTCGTCCAGCGCTCCGGGAACTACTTCGTCACCATGTTTGACGACTACTCGGCCACCCTGCCACTCACCGTCATCGTCATCCTTGAGAACATTGCTGTGGCTTGGATCTATGGGACCAAGAAGTAAGGGGGACGTGGGGGCAGGAGGAGGGGCCTATCCCCTCATGACTACCTGGAGAGTCCTGTGCTCCCAGGGGAGCAGCAGAGCAAAGAGTCAGGTGTCAGAGCTGGAAGTCCCTCACAGACCATTAGGGAAACTGAGCCTAAGAGAGAAGACAGGAGGGCCTAAGGCTGCTAGGTGGAGAGAGGCTGAGCCCAGCTCAGGATGAATCTCCTGGGTGCAGGTCCTGGCATCATCTTAGACTTGCAAATCACTACAGCCCCTTCTCCCTTTCCTGGGTAATGACTCTTCAGAAGCCTGCTGAAACTGTTAAGCACTTGCATGTGTACAACATGGAGAACTCAGAGACCTGGGCAGCCTGATTCACAATTTCAAGGTGATCTCTGCAAAGGTGTGAGGTGAAAATGGTGTCAGCCCTAAGTGTGGGGGTGCGTGGGTAAGAGGACTCTGCAGTAGAAAAGATTGGTTCTGATGGCCTAAGTCCCTGGCAGACCATGCACACTGTCAGCCCCTGGCCTCCTTCCTCATTTAGGAAGACCCAGGACTTGGTCCCTGCCACTCACTCAGCAAAGCTCAGGGCTCCACGAACATCCTCAGCCTGCTCCCCCCACCCCCCACCGCAGACGTCTGGCGGGGTCTTGGAATCAGGCACCCTCACTGGGCCCTACTACAGCCCTAGGAGAGTGCAGGAGGGGAGGGGTGACAAGACTCTGAGCCAGGGTTAGAAGAAGCTGGTAGAAGAGGCTCTGACTCTTCCGCAGTCTGGTGAAACCCCTGTACCCCTGCTCAGAATATTATTTTTAAACGTGTAAGACAAAATATATAAGGCTATATAGGAAACTAAGCATATTGGAAAATAGCAAAATATTATTTAAAATCTGCGATATAGCAATATGTATACTTTATTTTTATTGCATTTAGTTACAAAATCTAGTTATGGCTCTAATAATAACTGCGATTTCAAAGTAATGATGAATATAAATGATGTTTGTAGCGATCTTTAACAATTACGATGTGCTGAAAACATATGATTTAGTCAATTGGAGACAGTCACAGGTACTGTTAATACTACTATAATTACTTGCTTTTATAATAAAAAGAAATGCAAGAGTCAGGTTAGATGTTATGGAGGTAAAGATGTAAAAAAAAAATTCTTTTAATGCTGGTCCTGTGCACAGCCTGCTGGCTTCCGGAATTCCCCCCTCAGACCCGGGGTTAAAAACCCCTGAGTCAGGGCTGCCTTCAGTCTTTGGACTCCAGGGAAGTGCATTTCCACCTCATTTCCAGCAGGGGGCAGTCGAGCACTAGGCAAGTGAGCGTGGGGCTGGGCACACGGGGCTTGTCTGCCTGCCCAGGGTGTGCCCTGTGGGCTATAGCATATCCACAGGTCGGGAGTGATGTGATGTAGTCTAAGGAAATTAGATGACAGCCAAGTAGGCCCGGCCAGCCCAGACTAACCCCAGGAATGTTGAATATGAAGAACGGAAGAGCTGAGGAGGAATGGATGGTTTGTGAAAGCTTCTTGGAGGAGGTGGCTGTGGGGAGGGGCAGGCACGGGGGCATGCCACCAACCAGGCCCTCTCCTGTGTCTGACAGGTTCATGCAGGAACTGACGGATATGCTGGGCTTCCGGCCCTACCGCTTCTATTTCTACATGTGGAAGTTTGTGTCTCCACTGTGCATGGCTGTGCTCACCACAGCCAGCGTCATCCAGCTGGGGGTCACGCCCCCGGGCTACAGCGCCTGGATCAAAGAGGAGGTGAGGGTAGGGCCCCACCCGGGACCCTGGCACCTACTCAGGCCTCAGTGCAGCAGGGGTTGGAGATAAATGCTGAGAGGGCAGCATCTATGTGCCAGACCCTGCCAGGGCTTTGCACACTGATCTGTAACCTCTACAGCGACCCACAGCGAGAGGGGCATGACCCCGCTAGCGCAGAGGGGACAGTGAGTCGGAAAGGGTAATGCATTTGTTTCCTTTTTCGAACCCAGATTTTCTCTCTGTGCCTGTGGAGAGGAATGACCCACCCATTTTACAGGTGTAGAAACAGACCTGAAGAGTGTCAGTTCCTTAACTAAGGCAATCTGACAGCTCGAGAAGCCACCCCTAATGAGCCCCAGTTCTGCTGGCACCAGGATGGGGGGCAGGCAGGGCAGCTGAGGCAGTTGCTGAGGGTTTGGGAGGCTGAGGGCTGTTACAGTGTCAGGCAGCAGCCTCACCTATCCACCTGCAGGCCGTCGAGCGCCACCTGTACTTCCCTAACTGGGCCATGGCACTCCTGATCACCCTCATCATCGTGGCCACCCTGCCCATCCCTGTGGTGTTTGTCCTACGGCACTTCCACCTGCTCTCCGATGGCTCCAACACCCTCTCCGTGTCCTACAAGAAGGGCCGCATGATGAAGGACATCTCCAACCTGGAGGAGAACGACGAGACCCGCTTCATCCTCAGCAAGGTGCCCAGCGAGGCGCCCTCTCCCATGCCCACTCACCGCTCCTACCTGGGTCCTGGCAGCACGTCACCCCTGGAGACCAGCGGCAACCCCAATGGACACTATGGGAGTGGCCTCCTCCTGGCCAGCACCCCAGAGTCGGAGCTGTGACCACCCACCCACCCCCCTCTCCCTCCACACCCACCAGCCCAATCCAGGCCTTCCGACGAGGAGAGAGGTCTGCCCTGTCTCAGCGCCGCCCCTTTACCAGCTGACGTCTGCTCCCTAGACTTAAGTGGGGGCAGGGAGAGGCTCTTTCCGCCAGTCCAGGTCCTCCACCTATCTACCCCTCTGAGATCCTCTCATCAAATTGCAGCTGAATAACTGGAACAATCCAGAAATCCTGACTCCCAGCACAGGGGAGGCTCCGGTGGCCACTTTTGGGGTCCCTCCATGCCCTCTCTCTCCCTGTCATCTGCCACCTGCAGTTCTAGGTGTTGGTAGTGCCTCTGTGCTATCCGTTGGGGGAGGGGGGTTGTGACCGGGGACAGTCGCTCCGTCCCAGGGGCTTTGCTTTAAGGCTGGGGGACACAGATGTGCCAGGGCTCAGGGCTCAGCCTTGGACTGGAGTTCTGTTTTGTGAGGCTGATGGGACCTGCAGACTTGAGTGCAAGCCTTGGTAGTGGGGGTGGTGAGGGGTTCCTCTGCCCCTGCTCTAAGTGGACTCACGTCCCTGCCCCTGCCCTGGGTGAGATACTCCTAAATCCTGCCTGGGAGGGTGATGACTGGGCCTGAACTCTTCCCTCCGTCAGGGATGAGCCATCGACCTGCCTTCCTGCACCCCAACCCCAGCCTAGAATGGTGGCCACTGCCCCTTTGCTCGAGAGAGAGGGAGGGATGGTGCACAGAGAAACTTCCAGAGCACACTCGATGGTTCACGGCACAATTCAGATGGTTTGGAGCACAATTGTGAAGCACACACCCTCTTCCTTCACCTGGAGCTCAACTTTTTTGCTAGTGGCAGCCTCTCCACCGGAACAGGGGTCCCTGGCTGCAGGGTTCACACCCAGGAAGCCGCGCTGCTGGAGAGGACAGATGATGTCACTGCCCCTTTGGGCCACCGCTCACTCTCCTTGTTCAGCACAGCCGCCCGGTGTGCACGTCATGTTCAGGCGTCTCTGAAACCTTTCCCGGGCTGCCAGGCCCATGGCAGGGAGGCCCAAGGTGGCGCTGTGGACAATGGAGGCTGCCAGGGGGAAGGGCGGGGGCTTTGTCCTGGGCCCCAGGCCCCACACAGCCCCATGCACCCTTCCTTCCAGCCTCCCCTGAAAGAGGGGCTACCTTCAGAGAGCAGGCTGGGAGGACTAGAACCTGACCTGAGAAATAATGTCTGTGGAGAGATGGAAGGATGGAAGGATGGATGGATGGAAGGATGGACTGAGGGAAGGATGAACAGAGGGAAAAGAATGGCTGAAACAGCAAACCTCCATGTTTGAGAGCCATGGTGGGGAGGCGGAAACGGCCACAGTGGCAGACCTGGTTACTCTCACAGAGCGTCCTGGGTCACACTTGGGGCTCTGACTGCTCTCAACATCAGGAGGGACAGACAAGGCCCGGGGGTCCCTCCTTTTCGCCTTAGTCCCTTCACCTCCCTCTTGCTGTGGGTCCATTGCCCCTATCTCCCTTGCTCATCCCTCCCTGGCGCCTCCCATTTCCATTCCTCTTGGCCCCATCTGTCCTTCCTGTATATGTGCGGGGAGAGGTAGACCTACATCTCCTCCCAAGACATGAGATTTGGGGGCACAAAATCCCACCTCAGCCCCCTCACCTGACAACACCTCCTACCTGGCCCCATGCCTAATCCCCAGCAGAATTAGCAACAGGAAAAGCAAGGCCCCAGGAGAGACACTCTACTATATATACTCTATATATTCTATTTCTATTGTATATTCAATCTGTACATGTGGGTGTAAATGCTGTTAAATGACAAACCCAATATTACACTGTGGCTGGTGGACTATTTTCATCCTCAGTGCTGTACAGATCTATTTTCATTGTATATTTGATATATTTTTAATTTTGTAGCGAGTGGCTGGGCCAGGCCCCAGCCCACCAGCCTGTGATAGGGGGCCGAGCTGGGGCCATCTGCTTGGTCCTCGTGGACTGGGTAGTGCTCAGAGCCTTTGCTGTCGGCGGGGCCCTGTCTTGGCTGTGTTTCTGCTGTTAGACGGAGGGCCCAGAGCTTGGTGTGCGTGTGTCCCTGTGCGCGTGTGTATATGTGTGTGCTGTGAGTGTATACGTGGGTGTGGGTGTGCGTAGAGTGCTGATTTGTGATACCCAGTGTTCCCCGCCTTCCTGAAGACCACTCTGCCCTTCCCCTGCCTCCTCTTCCTCCTCTCAGCCCTGTCAGGCGAGGCCTCAGGGCAGGGACCTTCCAGAAGCCCCCTGCTGTGAGGAATCATGCTTCTTGCTGGTGACTCATTGCTTTCACCCTACTGGGCTTGCCAGAAACTGGGAAGGAGGAGCCTTGGGGAAAAAGCCCCCAGTTTATTTTCCAGTCAACTTCTTGCTATTCCTGTTGGAGCCAAAAGCTCTTTATCTGGAGGGAACACACTGAATTGCTATGATGGTGAGACCCCAGAGGACATCCCAGTGTCCCTGCCCTGTGTTGTCCTGGGACAGTCCTGACTTCAGAAAGGGACAGCAGCCCCTCCCCTGTGTCTCTGACACACGTCCACGTCTGCTCACTCCTCAGGGGAGCTGGGAATTGGGCAAGGCCAGCAGGTCAGGGGCACCTGATGTGGTCAGATCCAGCCCCAGATCCATGGAGGAGTGGGATGTGGCCGGGGAGGGGCTGGCCCCCACATCCCTGCCGCTGGCCTCAGTGCCATCCACGTAGTGCCCACAGGAGACAGCGGACTCTGGGCAAGCAGGGGTGTGCCTGAAAGAGCCCCTGGCCCCACCCTTGCCTGCCCTCCAGCTGCAATCACCAGCTTCTTGCTCAGGGAGTCTTCTGCCCTTTCCCCTGAGGCAACATGAAGCCCATCCCGGATCGGGGGGTAGATAGGTGGGCATACAAGTTGATGCCAACGAGGTTGGCTCTTGTCCTCCAGCAATATATTTCTAGGGACTGCTGCTTTCCGAGTGCCAGGAGAAACCCTCCCCAAGTTAGCCAGCCACAGGCCGTGAGGCTGGACGCTGGACGCTGTGTGGTCCCAGGCCTTGAACAGGCCTGCAGTATTACTGGCAGGGCCGCTGCCCTTCTGCCTATCCTCACAGCCACACACCCCACGCCAGTCCTCCCCTCCGAGGGAAAGAGGCGAGAGACCGAGCAGGATGACATGCACGTGACCCCGAGTGTCCTCTAAGCCCTGAAACGTGGAACCAACTGCCTCTTCATAGGGGCCTGGTGACCAGGCTGGGGGAAGAGGGCCCACAGCCCCTTCTCATGCCAAGCACTGCTTTGTACAGACCCCAGCACACCCAGCAGGCATCACTTTAGGTTCTGACACGAGGTCAGAACAATTCGAGTCCATACGCCCTTGGCTGGTCAGAGACCTGGGTCAAGACCACTCAGCTCAGGGGAGGAGATGAGGCATCGTCACCCCCAGGGCCCTCCTTCCTCTCTACCCCACCCCCACCATGGTGTACAATAAAGTGTCTGTTCTTACCAAAGTTCTCTTGTCTTTCTTTTTTTGTCTTCTTTTAACAGAAGGAAGGTGAGCAGCAGTCAGGCAGGAAGAAATCGGGAAGATTCACTTTATTTAGTTGTCCCTCCACCCTGGGCTGTGAACCTGAGTCCTTGGGGTGTGTGTGGACTGTGCCTCAGGCACGGGTTTAATGCCCGAGGCACCGGAGTGCACCCCCTCTTGCCTTTCTGATTGGCCCCAACATTCAGGGAGAAGGAATGGGAGGAGGCTGAGGATTCCGAGAGCAGATTTGGGGGTGAAAATTGGGATGGCTTGCTGCGGGAGTTTTGAGCGCTGGCTGGCTGAGGAGTGCAGGAGGCCAAGGAGAGACTTGTTCGCTGTCTGGTAGCTGACCAAGCACGCGCTGACAGCAGGCCTTACTGAGTTCCACGCACAGGAGTCCTCACCTCATGCGGTCAGCAGGCTGGCGGAAACCGTGACTTCCAACAAAGTGCCGTGAGACAAAAGCAAGCCCTTGAACACATGGCTTAGTTCAACATCAGGACTGCTTTTTTTCACAAAGCATCGCATGTATTCAAGGCTCCTTCTCTACTCCAGTGGTCATCACTGAAGGTCTCTGAGGCGGCATTGTCCATGCGTTTCCAGGGGAGGGAAGACAGGCGTCTGCTGTGATGACTGGGTGGTGTCTGCTTCTGGGGCCTTGTGGGGAATTCCTGCCCATCTGACTGCCAGCAGAGCCAGAGCTGCCAGAAGAGCCAGAGCTGCCAGCAGAGTGGCGGACGTCCACCTCAGGGAAGGGCTGAGGCTCAGGCCATGTTCCAGGTTCCTGCTCTTCAGGTTACATGCGTCCCGGTGTGAATGGCACTGTCCCACTTTAGCAACACTGAGCCCCACTACGGTCCCCAACAACACTTGGTGATATTCTAATTGGTTCTGGTTTCAACTCTGAAAATGAGGGTGAAACTACCTCTCTTCAAGGTAGATCTTTTTTAAACTTCCATGGGAAGCAAAGATGAAATCTGGCACTTGACATTACCTAGTTTCTCAGATTTCAATCCCAAGCGTGTATTTACTGATTCAGCACCTCCTGCATGCTCGGCTCTGTGAAGAACAGGATGAACTGGCGGTAGAGAAGTACCTGGGCCTTCCCCCCAAGAGCACCAACACTGGAAGAATTGGCAGAGGCAAGAAGTCTGGCTCCTGGGGAAGACATCATGCCCACCAGACCCCACTCCAGTCTGGAATCTCACACATACCCAGAGTCCCCAAAGGAACCTCCTTTCCATTTCCTTCTCCTGCTGAGCAGAAAGCGTTGTTGCAGGAATAACCAGCAGGGGGCAGGAGACCCTTTCTCTCCAGGTCTGGGTTCACGTACCCTGCTCTCCAACTCCATCACTTATCCCTTGAAGGGATGGTTTATTCCTTGAACAAACATTTATTAAGCATTTGCTGTGAGCAGGCCCTGTGCCAGCTATGGACACACAAAGGTAAATAAACCAAGCTCTGCAATCCTGAGTTCCACAAAGGGAACCTCTCCTCTCCCACCCTCCAGATTCTAGATCTCCAATTATCTCTTCCAGCTGGAATATCCTAGAGCTGGAAATGACACTTCTTTTCAATTCATTTACTCCTTTGGTTCTTGGTAGAAATATCAACCCTCCTGACAGGAGGGGCATCCAGGCCCACCAAGAAGCAGTATGTATAACAAGGATTTGGTTAGGAGGGAGCTATGGGGTCAGACTTCCCAAATTCAAGTTTAAATGCCAGCTAGGCCTTCTGTTTCTATCTCTTTGAGCCTCAATTTTGTAGTCTGGTGGAGAGGCTGGTCTGAAGGCCCAGGGCCGCCTTGCTCAGTCACTAAAATTGCAGGTGCCTCCGTGAGCCCTGCTGGAAGGCTGGGCTCAGCTGGGAGGGTTGGCCAGATTTGCAGCTAGAACCAAGCTCTCGAGCCGAGTTCTTCTCTGGGAGGCCAGACTTCTTACAGGATGACTCAGGGTGACCTGCAACCGTTTCAAAAGACAGGAAGTGGAAATTGCCAGTTTCTTAAGGTCTAGGTTTGGAAAGTGTCCTTGTGTCGCTTCTGCCATAGTGTATGGGTCATGGCATCTGCTCACAATTAGAGGACAGCATACAGCCCCTACTTGCCAATAGGAAAGTGAGGGGGGCCAAAGAATCTGTGGCTGCCCAGATAATGGGTTAGTTCCAGGGTGTTAGGGATCTTCAGTCATCACACCTGAGTGCCAGCTTTCTTCTGAGGGGCTATCAGCTTAGAGACACAGACCTGGGACTGGAAAGGTAAATTCTGATGGGAGATGAGTGGCTGGGTTTGGGCCCTGGGTGGAGGAAGTAGACAGGGAGGAAAAAGAGGACATGTAGAAGGACACGAGTGACAGCGTCTTCTGCCTCGTGTTTGCCCAGGACAGATGGCACGAAGTCAGTCTGAGTCACCTACGGTCCGGCCAACCCTATGACCTTGGGGAAGTCATTTAACCCTCTGAGCCTCCATCTTCTAATCTCTAAAAGGAGGATGGCAATAAAAGCTCTTATTTGCAGAACTATTGGGAAGGAAAAGAAAGAAGTCCTCCTGGAAAACACTCTAGCATTTTTTCCCCGCTGGATACTACAGGTACTCATTCAATATTAGCTTCCTTCCTTCCTGTCCCCGGAGTAGGTCCATGGGGCATGCCCCCATTACCCATGCAAGGAGCCACTCTCCAGAGCTACTCAGAAAGCACATGTTCAGCCTGAAGCCTAAAGCAGCCAAGAAAGGAGAGAAGGCACTGATTCCAGAAGGCAGTACTTTGAGTGTGGAGGTCTTGCTTAACACTGTCCCCCAACAAACAGCCACAACTGGACACCAGCCTCAGCCAGCTCCAGCCATTGGGGTTTGGGACAGAGCTGAGGATTCTGCAGACCACAGGGACATGGCGATTTAAAGGGGGGTGGGGGGAATCCTTTAACACTCCAGGGAGTGGGGTCAATGTGTCTCCTTTTGAGTCTGCATGAGCAAATGTTTTCTTTAACCAAAAGAACACGATAGAAGGGATGCTATGGAACTTCTGAGAATGGATTAGAAAAGGTCATGCCACTTCTACCTGGCGGTCCAGGGACACTGGTTCTGCCATGCAAGAGCTCCACCTGCCCTGAGATTTTTGTGTGTTTGCAGGTGCATCAGCTGACAGCTTCAGCTGAGCTCCCGGCCACAGCCAGCGTCTCCTGCAGCCGCATGACCACGCCATAATGACGACATAGCCTGCAGCCCCAGCTGACGTCTGACAGAGCTGCTTGAGGGACCCTGAGTGTCCAGCTGAGCCTTCCTACTTCCTGACTATCAAATCATGAGCACGATGCTTGCTGAATTTACAACTACCTTTGGGAGTAACCAGAACGTGAAGTGATTATCTGGTCCAACTAGAGGAGGTGGAGCACCTGAGGCCCAAAGAGGGGAAAGGCTCCACCCAGAATTCCCACAGCCATGTTGGGGTGGGGGTGGGGGACCAATCCAGACTGCCCTCCAGGACAGCAATCTATGAACAGGGATCCTTATCCCGCCACCTCATGAAGACCAGGCATCTAGCCCGGATGGTGTGTTCTGAGGGTCTAGCACGGTGCTACCCTCTGGGAACACACAGAAAAGGAGCAGGGAGGGGGTCCTTCCTTGTGGCGACTGTCATAATATGACCTAGAATGTCCTGCCCCGGGCGCACTGCTGTGCTCTTGACTTATGTTGTCTTGTCAGGGAAGAAACCTGGGAAATGGGGAGAAGATTATGTGTAGGATGTTTTAAGATTACTCCATGTCAACTATAGCACCAGGCGCCACGCCGGAAGGCTCAGCTCCGTTTTGTGGCTGTGTGGGGCACAGCCAGCCAGCTTCTGGGTTTCTCTGTTCTGACCCAAGCAGAGAAGGATCTCTGGGCTTTAAGCGCATCCAAGAGGAGCCAGAGTTTGCTATCCTCTCCAGAGTCCCCTTCCCCTGGAATATCGTTGGTGGGACTGCCTGTTGGGACTAGTTACCTATGCTAATGCAATGAACCAGTTTCACTAGAATTTAGCCCAGGTAGGAGGAATCTGTATTTTTCTAGATGAAGAAATGCTAAGTGCTAAGGAGTCCTGCCAGCTGGGCCCCGAGCTAACGCGCGTGTGCATGTGCGTGCATGTGTGCGCACTCTCTGGACTCAGGCTGGGTCTCCATACCAGCAACTCTGAGCAATGAGGGTCTCGGGATCCACTCTACTGCATGTTCTGCATGTAGAAGCCACATGTACCCCAAACCATTCTCTGCCCCGACCACTCCAGGCCTGGCTCAGTCTCCCAGAATCCACTGCTACTCCCTAGGGCTGAAACCTCTCAGGGAGAATGAGCCCATGAGCTGATACCCAGGTCTCTCCCAGCCCTGTGATTCCAAGCTCATGTTTTATGAGGCTCTGATTTTTGGCTAGGCCTGAACTTGAGCCCTGTACCCTTCTGGTCCTTTCTCTGTAAGATCTGGGTCATCAAAGGCTATCTGTGGAGTTTCTCAGAGTCAGAAACACACTCCCCAGAATTTCCGCAGCTGCCCAAGCCTGCCTTCAGCCTTCGAGCGGAACCACTCTAGCTGAACTCCGCAAGGTCTGGTGGGCAGGGTTCTCCCCAAGTGCTTCCTGGGAAAGAGCTCAGCATTTGATTTGCAATCTTCAAATCCCCTCAGACTGCCTGGGGGTGAGGGTGCAGGCAGGGTGAAATGAACTGATAAGCAAAACGGCTTTCAACTTCCTCTCCCTCCAGGAAGGCAAAGAAAAATTACCCTCCAACCGAGTGATCATGGTTGATAAAGCAGTTTAGTTAATCAGAAGGGGAACATGCCAGGCTGGAAAAGGACACTGGTTCCTTGACCTGAACCTGAGATGCTAAGGGGTGGAAGGGGTGAGTGGAGGAGGGTGTGCTTCTAGGCCTAGAGGGCCTCAGAACAAGTTAAACCCAAGGGAAGTCAACGGAGAGGAGATGAGATGGCCCCTGTCATCCCACAGTGGCTGACCCCATACCCAGTACCAAAGAGACAGGGGAAGGGTAACTAAATGGCTTTGATGTCAGGCTCTTAGCTCCTTGCTGGCAGGATCGGCCTCAGATCAGAGAGCAAAAGCCTTAGCTGAGGGGCTTTAGATACAGATGACTAGCTTGGGAGATGTCGTCTCCCTTCATTGTTACTCTGGGACTATTGTCCTCTTTTCTTAGTCTTTTGCCATTTATTTTATTCCTGGTGAGGGAAACCCACTGTGGCTGACATTTTAGTGTGATCTGGCTTCCAGAGAGATGTTCTTTGCTGACAACCAGAAGAAATCAGGGCCCTAGGAGAAGAAGGTTGAGAAAAGGTAAAAAATGGAGGGAAAGCAGTTTGAGGAATCAGAATTTCTAAAGGACCACAGTCTTGCTTAACTCTGTGAGCTATCAAGATCTTAGAAAAACAGAAAAAGAAGAGTAGGCAGATCCACAGTGGGGAGACCTAGGCTGAGAGAGATCCTTGAGGTCCTGGAATGGAAAGGAACCCCAGAATCAGCCCCTCTTCTCCCCACCACCACAGCAGAGCTGAGGGGAGGGCTGGAGCAGGGTCTCATAGCACCACCAGGGGGCAGCACCCACCCATGCAGGGTAGGCTGACAACTGGCAGACTGGGCTGGGGGCTCTCTTCTCAGTTCTGTGCTTTGGGGAAATTGCATGACCTCATCCACAGAACTGAAAAACCTAGTGATCCCAATCACAGCACACTGACAGAAAAGTCCAGAAAAGCCCATGTAACAGGCTGGCCTAGGGCTTTAGGGTACAATCTTTAGCCCATGGTAAGGCCTCTTCAGGAGGCCTCTGGCCTGAGGCTGAGCTCCCCAGGGCAACCTTACCCTGGGTCCCCTAGACAGGGTCCTCAGTTTCCTTAGCACTTCCTGAGTCTCCCTACCTGCATCCCAGCGTCCTGACCTCTCTTCCAGGCCTCCTTTATCCCTGGCAGCTTTTCCTGCTCTATACCCCCAGGAGCTTATCACCACCAACTAACTCTGTAGAATGCAAGCACGAAGAGGGCAGAGATTTGCTGGAGGGGGCTGGGGAAGGGAAGAATGTGATGCTTTACTCATTGATTCACTGATTTTTAGTGCCTGCAATAGTTTCTGGCACTTGAGATGGCACAAATAAATGACTAAGGTATGAGATAGAGGGGTGGTATCCTCCATCTCCCTACATTTGGAGTATCTTTTTTGCTGCAGCAAATCAAAGTCAGCTAAACTTTGAAATGTAGATCTCAGTTCTAAGGGATGGGGAATGGGGGGGGGGCGAGACACAAAAGAAGGACATGGCAATTGTGGGCTTCTCCCTATGGTCCAGGATGACCCCTACTTTCTCTACAAATTAGTACAGATCACCAATGATCACTGTCACTTCCTTTTCCTAATCTCCTTAATGAGATTTTTGCAGATCAGAATCAACATTTGCGCTGCATTTTAACTTGTTCTCAGAGCACACCCAGGCTTCAATCTTGCTTTTCCAGCTAGGTACTGATCTGGAAATCGGATGGGGCACAAGTGTCAGGGCTGATGTGTCTGCCACCTTGCATTTCTGCTCTAAAATCTTCCTCACTTCATCTGGGTGAACAGGGAGGCTGTTTGAAACTTGTTATTGTTTTAAAGAAAATTCCTCTGAAGATGCAGAAGAGGTTCTAGACTTAAAAACAAATGTATCTGTCAATTGCTTTGGGGCTGGTGACCAATGCTTTGGTGCAGACAGCTTCTCAGTCACTTGGCAAATAGGTTATCTGAGGCAGGCATCGTGGGAGCTATCAAGAAGAAACCGTGCGGGTCTGGAACAGTTCAGGGTCAGAGAGGAGATGAAATAGAAAAAGGGCAAAGTCAAATTGCAATGATTGAAACAAGCTGAGCCAGGAGGGGTCACAAGGGCAGGACACGGGCACATCCTGTGTGTCCCCAGGAAAAGCTTTAGCCCATCTTTCGAGGCCACCATCCCATACCCGTAACAGCGCCAGACCTATGGTTTCCTTCAACCCAGACCAGGAGCTGCTTCTTTGTCAGAGGCGGGAGGCCCCCCCCATTCCTCCACCCATCTTCGATGAATTTACAGAGCCTTTAGGCAAGAAAATCGCTGGCCTCCAGGGCCTTGAAGGCGCAGGATGGGGGCGGGGTGCCTAGGAGGCCCAGACATGGTGTTTGGAGCTGAAGGGAGCAGCCTCCTCCTAGCAACACCGTCTTTTCACGTTCATTCTTCCCGGCCTCCAGTCAACCTCAATGAAACCGCAACAATGAGACAGGCTTGGCGCGGGGCGACTGGGAACTGAAGGGAGCAGCTAGATGGGACTGGAGGAGGTAGGAGGTTAGGGTCCTAGACCGCAACGGTGCTAGTCGGCTGCAGTGGGAGGAGCTGCGGACTCCGGGGAGGCGGGAGCCGGACCGAGGAGGGCGGGAGGGATAGCGGCGGGGGCGCGCAGGGGCGGCGCGCTGGGCTAGGCGCTGGCGGCAAGGGGGTTACGCGCCTCGGTTTGGCTCCGCTGCGCGGAGGAAGGCTGTGCTCCGCCACCCTGGACCTGCAGCGAACCGGGTCGGCCCGCGCCGCGCCCCGCCCACCCCGCCCCGCGGAGGGCGCGCCCGGGTGAGGCGCGGCCGCTAGAAGGAGGCGCCGAGGAAGAGTAGCGCCCGCAGCCATCGCAGGAGGGAGAACTAGAGTCCCTAGACCACCAGCCACCCTGCACCCAAGCGTCCCCTCCCCTAATTACCTCTCGCCTGCTCCCTGCCGCGAGCCAAGGCCCGCGCGCTGCCCGGAGATGGGCAGACGGGTGGATGGCGTGGCTCCCGGCGCCGCCAGATCGCAAGAGCCCGGCGCCGAGGCGCTGCGCTGAGATTCCCTCTCGGCGCAGCCGGGGAAGCCTGCAGGTGTCCTTGGCCGCTCGGCCGCCGCCGGGGAGACTCCTTCGCCCGAGCTCTGAGCCCCGCCCCCGTCCCCAACCACCCCCGGCTCGGCGCCGCGCAGGACGCCCCGTCTGAGCCACCCCCCCCGCCCCAGCACGGCCCCCGCGGCGCAGCGCCCAGCTCAGTGCCTCTCCCTGCCGCTGCCGAGCCGCGGACGCAGGACCGGAGGCTCGCTCCTGCGGGCGCGCTTGTTTTCCTGCTGCCGCCTCGCCCTGCGCAGCCCCCGCCCGCCAGAACGCCGCGTTCCTCGCAGCCCCGCCTGCCAACGGTGCCCGGCGCTGGATTTATGAATGGGGGGAAGAGGCCACATGCCGCCGCCACCGCCTAGTGTTGACCGAACGCAGCACGGGCCCGCGGAGTTCCGGCTGCAGTGAGAACGTCGGCCCGGCCCCGGCAGCTGCTTGGAGGACTTGTTGCTGCTGCGCTGCCGCCGCCGCTGCCGCCGCCGCCGCGGGGAAGCCGGCTGCTCCGGCGGCTCGGTGCGGTCTAGGAGCCAGAGGGTGGTCTCTGTGAGTGTGAGCGCGCGCACGTCCCGAACCCTCGCAGTGCGCCTGGACTGTCCGCTTGCTCATCTTTGGGGGAATTAAGGGGGGCGTGTCCCGTGTGCCAAGCGTCTGAGTGTCCAGTCCTAGCAGGGGAGCGTGTGTGTGCCTGCCCTGCCTCCCTGGGCGCCTCGCTTGGGCCCTCCCTCGACCCTTCTTTCTCCCTCTTGCTTTGCTCCCCGGCGCTGTCTCGCTAAACCCCAACCACCTGTGCACCCGAGAAACCCAACTCCTCCCGCTCCAAGCCCCGGCGGGGAGGCAGGGGCAGGGCCAAGCCGCAGAGGGGGGCTCTGCCGCCTCCTGCCTCCTCCTCTTCTCCTCCCCCTCCCCCGTCTGACGCTGCCTCCTTGGGAAGGGTGTTTGGAGGGCAGCGGCCGCCCCAAGCCGAAGCCCCGCAGCGCTTCTTATGATCAGCTCGGTGTGTGTCTCCTCCTACCGCGGGCGCAAGTCGGGGAACAAGCCTCCGTCCAAAACATGTCTGAAGGAGGAGATGGCCAAGGGAGAGGCGTCGGAGAAGATAATCATCAACGTGGGCGGCACGCGACATGAGACCTACCGCAGCACCCTGCGCACCCTACCGGGCACCCGCCTTGCCTGGCTGGCGGATCCCGACGGCGGGGGCCGGCCGGAGTCGGATGGCGGCGGTGCGGGCAGCAGCGGCAGTAGCGGCGGCGGGAGCTGTGAGTTTTTCTTTGATCGGCATCCAGGAGTCTTTTCTTATGTGCTCAACTACTACCGCACGGGCAAACTGCACTGCCCCGCCGACGTGTGCGGGCCGCTCTTCGAGGAGGAGCTCACCTTCTGGGGCATCGACGAGACCGACGTGGAGCCCTGCTGCTGGATGACCTACAGGCAGCACCGTGACGCCGAGGAGGCGCTCGACATCTTCGAGAGCCCGGACGGAGGTGGCGGTGGCACGGGGCCGGGTGACGAGGCCGGCGACGATGAGCGGGAGCTGGCCCTGCAGCGCCTGGGGCCCCACGAGGGAGGCGCGGGCCCCACCGGGTCCGGGGGCTGCCGGGGCTGGCAACCACGCATGTGGGCGCTCTTCGAGGATCCCTACTCTTCCCGGGCGGCCAGGGTGAGTGACAGGAGCCTGGGTCTCCTATCTGATTTGCAAAGGGGTGCAGGGCAGAGGTGGGTAGGGGCAGGGAGGAGCAGGCACCAGACTGACCCACCCTGCCACCACAACGCTCCCAATTCCCCCTGCCTTGGGTCCCTGGGCCCAAGGGAGAATTACACACCCCAATCCCAAGGGAGAATTACACACCCCAATCCTCTCCCCTTCGTGCAGCATCAGGACATCTCACACATTCACTTACTACTTGGACTTAATCCCAAACTGCCTGCTTTGCTGCATCCCTTCCCAGGCAGAGGGGTACCCTTAGCTGAGCTCTTCCACCCCTGTCTTTGGTCAGCACAGGCCCTCCACGGGGCCAGAGTCCTGGAGAACTGGAAGTGGGCCTTCTTCTAGGGTCAAGCAGGATTTAAGGGAAGAAAACTAGCATTTAAAGCGCCTGCTCTGTTGCAGGCCATTGGGTTAGCTGCTTTCTTGCATGCTACCCCATTTAAATCCTTCCAGCAGCTCATTATCCTAGGAACTATGAATTTTAGAAAAAGGGACACAGGCTTCAGCTTCTTCAGCTCATAACAAGCATGACTTGGACCCGAATCCAGGCCTCTAGTTCAGGTTTGGGAGAGGCTTCTTCTTTTTCCAGGGTGCCGGGTCAAGATGCCTGCCCAGGCCATGCCCCCAAGGCTTTCTGGACACACGAGGTGCTCTGCCTCTGCTGGGATGAGGGGGTCTAGCCAGGGAGGGCCTAATGTTCCGGGTCGTACATCCTCTCAGGGCCACCACGATCCTAGATCTGTTGCCACTTCTTTTATAAATGTTGCAGCACAAACTGGCTTCCCAGAAAGCCCTGGGTCAGGTTACTGCTTGAAATGGGTGTATGGGGAGAAAGGGGGTGTCTTTGATTTTGGCATGATCTGGTCCCTACCACCCCTCACCTCCCCAAGTCGATCCAGTTTCCTCAGGTCCCCTTAGGTGGAAGGAAATGAGCGGCTTGTGTGTGTGTGTGGGGGTGCGCAGGATATGCTTGGGCAGCTAACAAAACCTTGCAGATGGCCTTAGAGTCTTTAAAAAAGAGAACTCCCCAGGGCTGGTGTCTGATCTCATGGCTGGCAGCCCTGATGCCTGGCTAGGGTCTGCCTCGACAGGAAAGAGCAAGGCGATTGTTGGGTCTGGGGACTGGCCAGCTGTAGAAGGCTCTCTGGCACCCCAGTTGTCATGTTAATGAGTCTCTCAGCCCTCCTGCCCTCCCCAGCCCCTCCTGTGCTGAGGTTCAACCCAGTCATGGAAGGAAAAGTTCCACCCTGGGGAGGGCAGGAGATTGAGAAATGGGGCTGCAGGGAGGAGCCAGACTGTCGTAGATGCTGCATCTGCTGCCTGGAAGAGGAGGGAGGAGCGGTGGCTGGGGCACACCAGGCTGGGGTGCAGGAGTTCCAGGGCAGTTATTGGAAGGCAGGGACTTTTTATTTTTCTGCACTGAGAGTGAAGCTAGGGGTCAGCGGCCTTTTTTCTTCCCCTGCAGCCCTGAGACCAGCTCAGAAGGTTATGGGCCTGGCCTAGGTCTGCTGTGAGTTCCATGAGCATCTCATGCAATTTACCAACCCGGCTCGTGTCAGCTTTCAGCAGTGAGCACTAGGGGAGAGACACAGGTACAAATAATTCAGGTTCCTTCAGAGTCGGGGTGGGGGCGAGGAATGGATTTAGCTTGATAGGGCTGGGGAACATGGGGCAGAGCAGGCAGGTAGGAATGAGATGAGGTGGTTAGGGGAGCTAGACCCTGTTTCTGGAGTCTCTGGGGTCTTTTCACCTGCAGAGTGTCTTCCCTCTTGGATTCTAAGGGGCTGTTGCTGTACCACCAATTAGGTTGATTTTTGATTCACTGCAGAGGGACCAGCCAGGGGCCTCTCTGAGTGAGCTCAGAGCCTAGTTGGCCCCTTGACAGCTGGGAGCCCAGGATGCTTTGCATCCGTGATGAGAAAGCATGGCATTCCGATCAAGGAAGGAAATTCGGGGCTATGCACAGTTCATGCTTTCACTGGAAACAATGATAAAGTTGGGACTCAGGCACTGAAAGTCTTGTCAAAGACACTTAGCCAATAGCAGGGCCAGCAGGCCACCCCTAGTTCCTAACCTGCTTGTTAATACTGATGCGAACACTTGTATGGGGCTTTGGTGTCACTCATGTCACAGAGTCCTGGCCTGCTGCTAAGGAGCAAACCTGCAGCCTGGGACACATGGAGAGTGCATGTACCAGCAACATTCATTAACAACTGCTGTTTATTGAGTCCTTCTTACAGGCACTTCATATCAATCTAATCCTCCTAATAAACTTAACAATGGAAATATTCTCTCCATTTGTTAGATGGAGGCTGTGAGAGGGCCAGCTGCTTGCCTGAGGTCACACAACTAGACAGAGGGGCACTGTGACTTCAAGCCTGGGCTCCTGACTCCTAAGCCCTTGCTCCTCCAGTAAAAGCAAGTTCTTTCCTCTGAATGAGGCCAATGTCAGGGCGAGAAGTAGCTGGGCTCTGTATCTGGCCTGAGAGGCGTCTGAGGTTCTGTTCCTCCTGTGGCTGACATCGGGAAGCCAGGGGCAGGTGACCCCTCAGAAGGGACACCTAATAGTCACCCCTCTAGGCCTGAGGGCCTCAAGTACAGGGGTTCTGGGGCTGTGGCCTCCCTGCTCAGTTTTCCCCAGGCCAATAACACTGCACCCCCATCCCAATTCTTTGGGTCTGTGCAACCCTTCCCCTACTCCAGGAGGCTGCCTTCCTGGCAGGGACCTGCAGCACTGTGGCCATGGACTTAAGGGTTGGGGCCATCAGGGATAGGAGCAGTGCTCTGCCCCAGGCATCTGCTCACACTCAGGGAGGGATCATTTGAGTAGTCCGTTATGACAGGAGCAAAACAGATACAAAGGGAAAGTGAACTGAGCTGATTATGGGAGCCTGTTGCCTAGCTACCCGCCTGGCTGGAGGAGCCATTCCTGTTCAGGCAGGCTCCTGGCCAGGTGCTCACCCTGGCTCCCTGGCCAGCCCTGGAGCAGGCACAATGGGCAGGCTGGTACTGTCCCCATCTGCCCAGTGCCTGTAGTCCCAGGTAGAGTGAGAACACAGCAGTCACCAGTCTGGCTTCCCAAGGCGGTTGGGGCAGGGTCCAGAGCTAGAATCAGGCCTTTCTCCTTTAATGTAGGTGGACTCAAGGTCTAATGAATGGATCCCAGGACATTTCCTTCCCTCTCCCCATTTCTGGTTCCAGGGTCTGGGCTGGCTTTAGCTTAGTTATCAGCCCTATTCCTTCTGTTTGGCTCAATCAGTACCTGGATCAAGTTTTTCTCATGGTGTCTCCCTTCTGAATAAAGGAGGTGACCCACAGGAAGGCAGCAGGACCTGCTGGAAGCAACCACTGCATGTCAGGTGCTCTGTGCTGTCTTTCGCTATGTCTTCCACTGTCCGCCATGACTTCTGATATATCTTCCATTATCTGCCATGACTTCTGCTATGTCTTCCACTCACTAGCTGCTATGTCTTCCACTAGCTGCTATGTCTTCCACTATGTCTTCCGGCCTGTGTGTGGCCGGGATTATTAACCTTTGTTTTCAGAGAAGGAAACTGAGACCCAGAAAAGCTGGTTCAAGCTCATGCAGCTAGTGGTCAAACTAGGATCCAAACCCAGACCTCCTGAATCCAAGTCTGAATCCATGTCCTTGATCGCCTCCTCTGACCTGGGACTACAGAATGGGCTTGTCGCTCTCTCATGTCTCCTTCACTTCTCCCCCTATCTTTCCGCTCCCTAGAATTGCTCATCTAGGCATGGCTACTCTCTTTTTTCTAACTGTGGGACTTTGACAGGACAAGAAGAAAGGAGCCTTAGGAGAGGACATGAGTTTTACCTGGCCCAGACAGGGATGAAACAACGCCTTCTGGAGACACATGCAGAGCTCTGTATTTCCTTGACCCCTTGAAGATCTGGCCTCTCCTGCCCAGGTGTTGCCTGGACCCAGCTGGTCGGAGAGCATGACAGGCTTCGGAGTGGGGGGTCAGGGCTCACTGGGTCCCTCTGGGCTAGAGAGAGCAGCCAGGAATCTGAGGCTGGGGGCATGGTGCCCCACACCTTCCAGGAGCGCAGTGTCAGTATGTTCCAGGGCAGCCCTTCTGCCTTCTTCCCGGGAGCAGGAGAATTGCCTCCCATCACCCTAAACCTAAGGCAGCCGCCCAGTTTCTTCCTGGATTTGTTGTGTGTTTTCCTCTCTTCTTCTGAATCTCCCAGTATCTGCCTCTGAACATCTTGTCTCTGAATGATGAGGTGATTCTGTTTGTCACTGTTTGGGGTGGGGTGTAAGGTGGGGGAGGGGTAACATAAACAGGCTATTTTGGGGAGTTGGAGGAAGAGCAGGCAGGAACAGAGTAGAGTAGCTTGGCCTTGAAAATGGGGAGCCCCCAGCCCTTCAGCTCTGCCCGTGGACAGTACCCAGTATCCCCTCAGAGATACTGGGTACCAGGGCACTCTGCCATTCTGTTCCTCGGCATGACCAGGCTGCCATGCTCTCTGGCCCAGCTGCATCCTGGGTTTTGTTTTGTTTTTTTCCAGGTTGAATGATGGTTACTTGGCCCTTGGCAGGAGCCCCCATCTGTCAGTGGGTTCAGTTCACCCTGGAGAGGCACAGAGTCTTCCAGCCCAGGTGCCTGGAGGAGTCCCTGGGCATACCTTTGTCACCTCTACCCTCAGTTAGTGAGCTGATCACTGCTTCTCGTGACAGGCTCCCCAAGACCAGGAGAGGGAGCAGGCAGTCACCTCAGCTCTTGTCCCTTACCGAGCGCTTAGTGTCAGGCACCTTGCTGGACTCTGGCAAAATAAAGTCGAGTCAGGTGGTCCCCATTCCTGAAGAGAACCAGGTCAGGGGAGTAGGTGGCATTTGGGGGGAAATTAGATGATAAGAGAGGGTATGAGTAATAATACAAGGTAGGTAATGGGGGGCCACAGTGGCCTTGAAAAAATCAAGTTCGATGAAGTGAGATCTATTCCACCTCTACATAGGTTAGGAAACCTCTACGAGGAAATGCAAGTCAGGCTGAGTAGACCCTGCAGGATCAGATCTTAGCTCCCTTAAGTGATTTCTAGAAGGAGACAGGTTGCAAATAAACATAAATAAATAAACTGCCCAGGTCAGTAGTGCTTAACCACGCAGCGTTAAAGAAGAAGGGAATTTCCTGGCCAGGGGACCAGCCCAAGCAGAGGTGGGGCAGCCTGGGACACAGAAGGGCAATGATGGAGAAATGCATTTGCCTGGATGCTAAGTTCTTGACCAGGGATCTGGGCTAGACTCACTGGCTTTGGCATCCCAGTGGCCCTCAGAGGTCTCAAGTGCTGACTTGGCAGGGTGTGACCATAGGTGGAGGCTGGCTCTGGACACTAGAACCAGAGGTCCCCGCCTTGGGGTGTGGGGGCAGGGGGCCAGGTTCTGTTCCCAGGAGAGCCCATGAAGGATGAGGAGCAGGGGTTCCTAGGCTGGGATGTGAGCCTCATAATTGCTAGTCCTCCCCCAAAAGTTCAGGGACAGCTCAGTGATGCCTTGCCTGGCAGACTCCCACTCCTTTCCTTCCTCTTAGCCCCCATGCTAACCACTCTTCTCAGCACAGCCTGGGCACTAGGCTCTCACTTCCTTGGAAGTCTTAGCTCCTCACCCCATCCCCACAGAGCTTCCTCTGCTGTCTGGCTGTGTTCTCGAATTTCCCTTCTCCTACACATCGTCCTTAATATAGGTTTTGGGGCACAAGTCTTCTGGTGTGTATCTGTCCATCTGTTATTTTGGCCCTCCTTCCTTGGGCTCCTTCCCCCCCCCTGCCCCCGCTGATTGTATTCAGTTTCTATTGACTGGTGTCTGTCACCTCTCCCCCCAACCCCAGCCTGTGCCAGATTCCTGAGATACTCAAGGCTCTGTGCTGAGTACTACAAATATTTCTCTTCATCTTCCACACACCCGAAGCGGTCGATAGACTCTCATCGCTACCGCCTAGCAAACATTCTGTAGCCTTAGGGCCTTGTGGCTGTTCTGCTGCCTCTTGAACTCTGGATCTTTCCGTGACTTGCTCTCTCCTCCCTTCAGGTCTTTACTTGGATGTCACCTTGGCATGGAGGTCTTGCTGGCTACCCTGATGAAAGCTGCCCCTGCCCCCCGCCCGCCCCACAACACACACACATTCCTTACCCCATTTTCTCTTCATTTTTCTCCCCAACACTTATACCATTCTCCTCCACAAGAATGTATGTTGTAAGGGGCAGGGGGTGTTCTCTGTCTTGTTTCCTGCTGTTTCCCCAGCATCCAGAACACCTGTCACATAGTAGGCACTCACTTTTCCATGTTATAAACAAAAATCCCAAGGCTTAGGGTAGTTAAGCAGCTTGCCCAAGGTATCCCAGGCAGTAAGTGGCAAAGCCCAACTTGCAACCAGGGTGTGTGTGACTTTATATCTCTACTGAGGATAGTCCTAGGATGTTGGCCATTCCACAGGGCTGGTCCACCAGCTAAAACACCTGCTCCCTGCGGCTGGGGGTGTGGGGGCAGCAGAACACGGTCCATCAGCCTGAGGAACATTCTGCCTTGCACAGAGGCTAGGAACCTTCCATGCAATGTGCTGAGACCCTCCTGCTGCAGGACAGGAGCTGCAATGGGCAGAACCAGTTCACACAAGCAGGCTTTCCCTTGGGCCAGCTGTGGCTTTCAGCTGAATCGGTGACCTGTCTTCATGCAGTGGGAAGAAACTGACAGCCTTGGCTGTGGGGACCAGGACAAGTTCTCCCGGATCTTCGTTTCTTCATGGGTGAAACAGCAAGAGTTGAACTGAATGACCTGAGTCTTTTCACTTCTAACAAGCAAGGGTTTTGTGACATATTGGCTCCAGATCTAGCTTTTCTTCAATATATGCGTGGGTCCACAGAGACCCCATTGAGTATTTACTGTGTGCCAGGCACTTGCCCTTTAACTATAGTTATGTTCCTGGGGTGGGGCAAGAGTACTGGTTGAGTCCCCATTTTGTCACAAGGTAACACAGTGCACCATTTACCCATTTGGGGGCAGAGCCAGGTGAGGAACCCAGGCGATCTGACTGCAGGCTCCTTAGCTCTCCAGAGGCTGATGTTCAGCAGGGGCCGATGGGAAGGAGGCGCATTGCCAGCTCTGCAGGATGGCCCTGGGGGTAGACCAGAAGACTCTAGCACGAGGCCATAACCTCTAAGCAGGAGCGTGTTTCTGCAACCTGCTACTTCCTTCCTGGGCCACTTTTTCTTTGTCCTGGGGATCCCCCCCACCCCAAATCAAGACAGTTCTGGAAAAGAAAGCAGTGTCCCTGCCTCCAGAGGGGAGGGCTGGTGGAAGGCACCAATTACAAGCAGAGATGCCACTTAGAAAAGAATGTGGTTGGGGGAATAACTCAAGGCAGAAGGGCATGATTGGGCCCTGAGAGGGGACCTGTAACCTCATTACCCACCTGGGCCAACGTGCCAGAACCCAGAACCCAGGCTCCTGTATCTGGCATGCTCAGCCTTGGGTCTCCCTGTTTCCATGAGGAGTGAGGGCTTCCAGGGTCTGCCTGCCACCTGCTGCCGGCCCATGAGAGGCCCTGGGAGACTGAGGCCCCATCAAGTTTTGTCAAGGAGGAGTGAGTTGTCCCCACTTGTTTGGTTAGAGGACTAAGAGTTCTGAGCTGAGTCAAGAGACCTGTCTGCTCCTTGATGCTGAGTAAGTCATTTGCCCTCACCTGTGCCTCTGTGGCCTCTGAGAAATGGACTTAAGTGGCTTCCTGTCCCTGTCTTCATCTTCTGAGGGGGTGGGGGGTGAAGGGTAGTAGTAAACAGAGGGGACAGTTCTGTATTGAAGAACAAAAAAAACCAGCTAGAATTCAAGGGGTTGTCCCTAACTCTGGAGGGGTGGTGTGCACTCCTGGGCTTGCTGCAGAATGAGCCCTGTGGAGGTCAAGGAAGGCACTGGACAGGCTCCTTGGCCCTGTGGCAAGTGGGTGGTCAAGACCATGATGCCTCCCCCTTCCCCCACCTGTGGCCCTTGGCAGCTCTTCCTGAACTTGTTTTTCCAAATCACTAATTAACTTCACGCTGGGGCTCCCAGGTGGGCCAACTCTCCTGGCTAACTTTTCCTCTGAGAGAGCACACTCCTGCTTCCCATGCTTCCTGGCAAAGTTGGGATGGGCTGACCGCCCCCTTCACCCCAGCTTCTGAAAGGAGGGGGCAGCCGGTAGCACCTGGACTTTGGGTTCCCAGTCTTCCCATGGCCACTAGGATGTTACCTCCACCAGCTTATCTCGGGATGACCTTGGCCAGCTTATCTCGGGATGACCTTGGCCAGCTCACAGTCTGGAGCCATTTACCTAATGCCCTCATCCGCCTGTATGGCCTTGACAATTCATTTCTCGGAGGAAATAAAATAAGACCAGAAAAGGAACTTGAATTTTACCTTCTTGGGAGACAAGCAGACAAGTTTCAGGATTGTGTTCTACTCCCCACTCTTATTTGCTGTATGTAATCAACCCGGCCATATTCAAGTGTAAGTGAGATAAGCCTTAGCATGTATGACATGTGTCTTAAGCCAAAGGGACACATGCCTAAGAGTGAAATGGGAGCATCAGGAAGCCAGCTGGAAGTCAGTGATTCAGAGCAGGCTTTCTCGGGCTGTGAATTGAACCTGCCTGGGAGGTGGTGAAGGCGGTGTGGTATAAAAAGGAGGGACAGCCCCTGAAGTTAAACAGTGCTGAGTTCAAGTCTGATTTCCACCCATTCTAGGCTGTGTGACATTAGGTAAGTATATATCCTTTCTGATCCTCAGTTCCTCCTTTGTAAAATGGGATGCTGAGGCCTATCTCACAGGGGTGTTGGGGGCACTGAAGGCGATACCTGTACGAGTTGTCCGCTGTACCAGGTGCAGGAGAGATAGCTAATGCTGCTCATTCCCAAAGTTCCCTCCTCACACTTGCTCCAGAAGCCCTGAAGGGGCTGCTTCTTGCTTCAGTTTCCCGGATCCTCCTGTACCCTCTGTTGGTTGGTTGGTGTTTCGCAGTACTGAGAACAAAGTGTGGCCCCCCGCAGACTCCCAGGGAGAAAAACATCTTTGAAAGGCATATTAGATAAGGGCAGTTTCATGGTTAGGAGAAACTGGGGTCGGGCAGTCATGGGGGTCCCAGGTGTTGGTGGGGCCAAGTCCTCCTTCATCCTACTATTTAGGCTCAGTGTCCCTCTCCACCCCCACCCCCACCCCCCACCCCTGCTGCCCCACCAAACAGCATGGTGGCAGGTGGGGGCATAGCCCTCAGCAACAGGTAGCCCAGCAATGGTGAATGGCATCGCATGAATAACAGATGAAGGCTCCATAATTGGTGTTATCACACAGGCGTTTCATCTCCATTCATAATTATTGGACACTTAAACCCAGCCATTGCTCTGCTGAGTGCCGCTGTCGTCGTTCTAGCCAGATCCCAGCAGCTGTCTGGATCAGTGGTGGCCTCTCTTAGATCCCAGTGGGTGTGGTTCATTTTTCTTTGGAGCTTATGTCCATCAGAAACATCAGAAACATCAGTTCTCTGGAGAGGGATTGTGGGTCATTCTGTGCAGACCACCCTGCTCCCGCGGTGAGGCCTGTCTCCTCACTGAGTAGTCAGCTGAATTACCCGACAAGTTTGGTAAAACAGTGCTAGGTCTGACCCTGGTGTTTCTCATTTAGCAGGTTAGCGTGGGGTCTGCGAATTGCATGTCTAACTTGTTCCCAAGAGATGCTAGTGCTGCTGGCCCAAGGCCTCACTTTGGGGAACAGGACCTTAAGCCTCGTCGCTCCAGGTGTGGACTGTGTTAGAGATCAGGACCACAGGCCCGGCCCTCAGACGCCTGCATCACATCCCATGTTACTGAGACTCCAGCATGACTGGCTGGAAGTGAGCAGAGCAAGGCAGGGGCCAGGCCAGGCAGCTACAGTTCCATGTTCCGTTGTTTCCAGTCAAGAACATCCTCTAACCTCTGTGCACCTTGACCGGGACTGGGGAATACTGTCTTAAAGCCAGCAGGCAGATAGTGAAGACCCCCTGAGAAAGGAATTCCAGCCCTGACTGGACTTTAATCCTCTCACCATCTGAGAGACTCCGGGTAACCCCAGCCCCCGCCCTCCACCAGCAGAGGTCCCTGCCCAGCCTCCCAGCCCGTCAAACCCTGTCTCACCGCTGCCCCAACCTCCTCCCACCCCCAGGTGGTGGCCTTCACCTCTCTCTTCTTCATCCTGGTCTCCATCACCACCTTCTGCCTGGAGACCCACGAGGCTTTCAACATCGACCGCAATGTGACCGAGATCCACCGGGTGGGGAACATCACCAGCGTGCGCTTCCGGCGGGAGGTGGAGACGGAGCCCATCCTGACCTACATCGAGGGCGTGTGCGTGCTGTGGTTCACACTGGAGTTCCTGGTGCGCATCGTGTGCTGCCCCGACACGCTGGACTTCGTCAAGAACCTGCTCAACATCATCGACTTCGTGGCCATCCTGCCCTTCTACCTGGAGGTGGGGTTGAGCGGCCTGTCGTCCAAGGCGGCCCGCGACGTGCTGGGCTTCCTGCGGGTGGTGCGCTTCGTGCGCATCCTGCGCATCTTTAAGCTGACGCGCCACTTCGTGGGGCTGCGCGTGCTCGGACACACCCTGCGCGCCAGCACCAACGAGTTCCTGCTGCTCATCATCTTCCTCGCCCTGGGTGTGCTCATCTTCGCCACCATGATCTACTACGCCGAACGCATCGGCGCCAGGCCCTCCGACCCTCGGGGAAATGACCACACCGACTTCAAGAACATCCCCATTGGCTTCTGGTGGGCTGTGGTCACCATGACGACGCTGGGCTATGGGGACATGTACCCCAAGACGTGGTCAGGCATGCTGGTGGGGGCGCTCTGTGCGCTGGCCGGCGTGCTCACCATCGCCATGCCTGTGCCCGTCATTGTCAACAACTTCGGCATGTACTACTCCCTCGCCATGGCCAAGCAGAAGCTGCCCAAGAAACGGAAGAAGCACGTGCCGCGGCCACCCCAGCTAGAGTCGCCTATTTACTGCAAGTCGGAGGAGACCTCGCCCCGGGACAGCACATACAGCGATACCAGCCCCCCTGCCCCTGAAGGAGGTGTGATGGAGAGGAAACGGGCAGGTGAGATGGGGTTGGGAAGGAAAGTCACCTCTCCTCCCTGGCCAAGGGAGTCTCCAGGTTAAGCTCAGCTCTTGGAATCAGGACTGTGTTTTATTGCTCTCAGTTTCCCTGAGTCTAAGATGTGCCTTTATGAGGGCAAAGTATTGAGGCCGAAGTTCTGTGTCCCGTTTCTCCCATAGCTCCTTGAACCTCAGGGTCTTCATTTGCAATGGACAGTAGATGGGGCTGCAAGTTAGAAGCCTGTGTTTCTAATTCTATCTTGGCCACTGTGCTGTGCACACAGAGGCTGCTCATTCACTCTTCTTGGGCATAGATTCGTCACCTGTAAAGTGGGGATGCGATCCGTATCCTACCCCCCAAAAATGAAATTAAATGTCAGATAAGAGAAGTACTTGGAGAAGTTAAAATCACTCTACAGAGCACAGGCATTGCCATGATAAGCTGGGGAGTGGGGCAGCTGTTCTTCCAAGGTGCCTCAACACGTGAATCATTTCTTTCCAAACATTCAAGTCTGGTGTGTCTTGGCCTAATAAATGTAATAACATAACAGCAGTGGGAGGCTGCCTTCTGTTTGGCACAAGTTAGATTGAGTCCTGGGCTTGGGGTCTCACGGGATGGAAGGAAAGCAAGTGGGTGTGGTTAGAGAGGTGGGGAAGGGGGACAGAAAAGTGGGGGTGGGTATGAGAAACTGGTGGCTGCAGCTTGGAAGGGGAGGCTCTGAGAGTCTTCAAAATGGGAAAGGCCACCCCAGGAAAGCTCACTTCCTCCTGAGTCAGAAGACAGGAAGGGAAATTGCCTGTTATCCACAGCAATGGGGAGTTAGTTCGGAGAGTGGGAACCTAACTATTAGGTATGAAATGGGCTCCCAAGGGAAGTAGGGGATTCTCATCAGAAGCCAGCCGTGGGTGGGGGAGTATGGGCTAGGGTTGGGCCAGGAGACTAGCAGCCTCTCCCGGCTAGGTTCTAGGGATAAAATGATACTAGTCCTCCAGGGAGGTACCTAACTCAGGACACTTTCCTGTGACCTGTTAGCTGGTGTCCATCATACATGCTGGGGCCACTTGTTCTCTGGGACCATTCAGGAACCTGGGTCTTCTAAAGACATGGACAGAACAACGCTTATCAGATTCCCCTCCTCCACCAAAGTGTTTCCCCCTCCCTGATTCCTGACTATAAATCTAGCGAAGTGCCCCCAGGGGATTTTAACTGTACTCTGAGGTCCATTTGAGGTTCAGAAGGGACCTATTTCAAAATGTACAAGTCCCTAGGCTGGCTCCTCAATTCACCCTTAGTTGTGTCCTAGCCTGACTAACTGCTTGGCCGTGGTAAGGGCATTTCTGGCCCATGCTGGGGCCATGGCCTTCAGACTGAGCTGCCCCACTTCTTCAGATTCAAGGATCCAGTTTTGTCTGTTCTGCTGTCTGACGTGTAGGGTTTTGGGTTAAGTGCCCACAACAGTAGAAGCAGAATCAGGTCCTCCTTCCCCCAGGGTCCTCCCCAGACAAGATGAGCCCCAAGAACAGAGGGTTCAAAATCCTTTTGGCACTTGACTCTGGCTTGTATGCCTGGCAGACAAGAAGAGGGATGGCCATACAAGCCACTCCACCTGTTTAACCATGGCAGTACCGCCTCTTACCTGCAAAGACAGGCATTCTCCGAGGGAATGCAATCTCACCCCAGTGTGGCCTTCACCATGGGAGAAGCAGAGTTTGCCACCTGCCTTGACTGATATGCAGCAGACAGACTTGGGGAGTCCCTGCTGCAGGGTGTCTGGGCTGTGGCCCCATCTCCCAGGCTAAGGCTGGGAGGGATAGAGCACAGACTCTTGCCCCCTAGCCCCAGGACAAGCCCACTCCCTGTCTGGTGATCCACCTTCCCACGTCATACCAGTCCCCATCCTTGGGATGCAAGAATGACGCCCTGGATCCTGGGATCTGAGAGTCCCCAGGCCACCCCTCACACATCCTTCTTTTCATCTAATTTCTTCAGACTCCAAGCAGAACGGTGATGCCAGTGTGGTGCTGTCAGACGAGGAGGGCGCTGGCCTCACCCAGCCCCTGGCCTCCGCCCCCACCCCCGAGGAACGCCGTGCCCTGCGCCGCTCTGGCACTCGAGACAGAAACAAAAAGGCAGCTGCCTGCTTCCTGCTCAGCGCTGGGGACTATGCCTGTGCCGATGGCAGTGTTCGCAAAGGTATGGCTCCCCCAGCCAGGCAGGTGGGGAGCCCCCAGGAAGCTGAGTCTCCTCAGTGTCCCCCTCAAAGCTTGAGGTCCCCTCCTCCCCTGAGGCTATGGCCACCATCTCCTCTCCTTGGGTGCACTCCCAGTTTCAGGATGAGTGCGCTGAACTCCCAAACCCTAAATTAGAGAGGCCTCCAGCATCCCTAGAAGGTACACGGAGGGTACCCCTGCCTCCCAGGTGCCCACAGGGAAGACAAGTGCTAGAGGGTGAGGGAACAGCAGGGACCCCATCCCTCTTCTCCTTTTTGTCACCTTCTCTTTCTCTGTTTCCTGCTGCAGATTTCAGGCCTGGCTCT
This sequence comes from Solenodon paradoxus, assembly GCA_004363575.1. Classification (NCBI taxonomy): domain Eukaryota; kingdom Metazoa; phylum Chordata; class Mammalia; order Eulipotyphla; family Solenodontidae; genus Solenodon; species Solenodon paradoxus. The sequence goes on from RJWH01004340.1 coordinate 94,677, forward strand.
ACAGAGTCACGGCCCGTCTTTCCCTAGGACTCCCTTAAACACAGTTAAGGCTTCCCTAAGTACATAGTCCTGGGAGATGCCTACACCACTCAGAAGTCAGAAGAGGATGAGGTGCTGGGGGAGGTCTTCAGAGAGGCGGGTGCGGCCCACCATCCTCCCATCCTGCATGAGTGTCCTGGAGTCCGGGACGTCTGACCCAGCTCTGCTGGCATCTGAGATGTGTCTGTCCTCTTGAGACAGAGCCAGGCGTGACCAAGAGCCGGGGTAGCAGGGAGGGTGAATCTGTAGGACGGGCAGGCAGAGGATAGGTATGGAGCTAGGGATTCCTGACTTAAAGGGGGACGGGGACTTGACAAGCGGGACCAAGCATGGCTGCAGATCAGTAGTGCCTGAGAATTAGGGCTCTCAAAACCAAGTACTTCTTCTGCCCAGTTCTTGATAACATGTTTTGGTCTTCCTTGCCCTGTCCTGTGACCTAACCTCCATAAATACCTTACTCATGCCCCAAATGAAGCTCTCCTGGGTTCTGGGGCCACTTCTTACCCAGCCACTTTTTAACCAGATCTCTGATGTGCACACAGCTCTCCTCCCTCCGCTGGGCTGAGCAAGTCAGGGGTGGAGGCTGCTGTGGGAATGCATGCGATGACTCTGAGCCCCCAAGGATGACCCCTGGCCTTCCCAGTCCGTACAGCCTCCAGGAGCACTTTCTAGACCTTACCAGGTCCTAAGAGGAGTGTGTCACCTCTGCTGGGCACGGGGCCTGTCGGGCAGCAGGAGCAGCAGTCTGGCACCTGGAAGGAGATGGCTGGGAATGTGTGCAGACCACTTACGTGCTCTCCCGTGTCCCTGTGGTCCCCAAGCCTCTGTGTGCCCCTGTCCTCGGACTCTGGATATGCCTTTCTCTCCCCTGTCCCCTACCACAACCAAGCAGTGGCTTCCACCACATCCTCATTCGGATCCAGAGCCTTTCTCTGGCTGGAGCGTGCTAAGTGGATGTGGCCTAGGATGTGAGGCAGAGGGCACCCCAGCGCCCAGCTAGGACCTGATGAGCAGAACTGAGTTCTGAGCACCACTGTTTTTGGCATAGTGTTGTGAGAAGCCCAGTGGAAGAGGCTGTGAGGGAGCACGTGAGAGGAGGGACCCTGAGGTTCTAGGGCGTGGGTCACACCTGAGAAGGGGCTGTACCTGGGGTTGGGGTGCGGTTGGGGAGGAGCCTCTCTGGGTGCCTGTGGGACCCAGCTGCTCTATTTTCAAGATGCCTTCACACTGCTTCTTGGCAACAAGCATGTAGCTCAGCCAATTAGAGTGACCTTCCGGAGAGAACAGGTGGGTTGCTGGGAAACAGGCCCCGTTAAGTAAGCATGGCAATTAGCATCGCCAAACTCCCAGTGCGCCTTTGGCAACTTCCCCCGTGCCCGACCGTGCCGCAGTTGTCTGCACCAGGGCTGCCTTAGGCATCCTTCAGCCACAGGTACAGATGCACTGCCACCCATGTGCCTGCATCACCTCCCTGGGAGGCAGAAGGCAGGTATTAACTGGGGCTTCTTAGGGTCGAGAAAGAAGGGTGCTGGAGAGATAAGTGGTCTTCATGTAGCTGGAGAAGAACTTACCAGGAGACAGTGACAAGAGCAAAGGTCAGCGAGGTGTGGGGCCCAGGTGACACAGAGGCCCAGGAAAGTCAGGGAGCCTCTCCCGGGGGCCAGGACCCTCCACGTGTGCCTGCCCCAAGAGTCATGGGAAGCATGGAACCGCATAGGTGACAAGCTGCACCCCTCTGACCCCTGCGCCTTTTCTTCACCAAGGCTGTGAAAAGTCCCGGAGTCTAAACAACATAGCGGGAGCGGCTGGAACCAATCTGGGGCTGTCTCCACTGGCGTCGCGATACAGCTCACCCTACCCTCTGAGAAAGCTCCTGCTCTCCCACCCCTTCCACCCCCTCACCAGTCCACCTCCTGGACACCCGGCCCCGTAGCGGCAGCCCAGGCTCTCCTGCCTCCAGGCACATGTACGCACAGGCGCACTCATGTGCCTGCCAGCCCGAACTCAACACCCCGAAGGAGCCAGCAGGGTGCAGAAATCAGGCCCCGAGCCTCTTCTTTACAGCTTCCTGAATGGCCAGTTCTGGAGCCTAAGAGCAAGGGGGAGGTGACTGCTGCGACTTCTCCCCCACCTGGCCCCATCCTGAGCCTGAGGTGCCAACACCCCCAGGACCTCTGTCTCTGGGCCCTACTCCCCTCAGTCACAGCAAATGAATTTCTATGCCTCGTGGCCTTCAACTAGTAACCAAATAGCCTGAGATTGAATGCCTCTGTCTGTCTGTCTGTCCATTCTACACCCACACCAGCAAATAAGAAGGCTCTCCCATGAGGCCTCTGCTGGTGTCTGGGGCCATGATTCCTCAGAGGGGTAATGCTGCCCTGGGAGAGGCCCTGCTGTTCTCCAGCTCTGGCCCCAAGGTGCAGGTGGAGGTGCCCCAGCATTGGCTGCTCACCCTTCTGGGAGACTCTGCCTGAGCTCGGCAGGTGACCCCTGTGACAGGGCCTGGCCTCCCATTTGCGCTCTTGCCATGCCTCTCCTCTGCTTTCACGACAGTTTGTCTTTGCTCTCGCTCCCTCAAACTCCCAGCCCTGCCTCTGAGTCACCTGCCGCTCCCACCCAGCCTCTGCGCTCTGTATTCCTGCCAGAACCGGAGACTCATCTAATTTCTATAATTAAGTGTATTCATTTACCTAACGAGCCTGGGAGCACAACAGGTTTGTGAGTCACTGAGTGAGCTGGGGTACACCCTGGGCAGGGGCGGCTAAGGGGAAGCGGGGACAGAAGCTGTCCTGCCCCCACCTTACACCCTGCCACTCCCAGGGAGGGCTGAGCCACAGGCTGCTCTCCTGCAGAGCACAAGGGAGGCTCCAGGCCCTGGAAGCCTCAGGAGCCGCTCAGCCGAGACATTTCCTCTTTCACCTGATGGGAATTAGACCTGACAGTGGAGTCATGGGCCTGGCAATTTTTAGAGTCAGATTATGCAACTTTGTATAGGAGTGATTCAGTGAGGTCCCTGTCTGCTCCTTCCAGGGTGGGCAAAGTTAGGGCAAGTTGGCTGTCTCAGACTTATTGGGAAGCTGGGGAGTCTGGGGGACACCCCAAAAGGTGACCTGGCAGAAGATGAGACCCTGTCATAGAGTTGAGGGGTTGTACAAAGTCTGTAGCAGGAGCATCCTCGCTTCTGTGTCTTCAGTAGCTTTGGCAGATACGGGAATGAGCCTTCCAGGAAAGTGTGTTCTAGGTGGATACTGGGCTAGCCTGGGGCCTCCTCCAGCTTGTCCTCAGATGGAGTGTGCCCCTGCTTGTCGAGAACACGCAGTGATGGCATGGGACTGCCCTTCAAAGAGGACAGTTCCCTGTAAGTAAGAGGGACAGGGAAGCCCCGTGGAGCGGGATGGAGAGAGCACCCTCTCCCGTCATGACTGAGTTGGAGAGCCCAGCTGCTGCTTCCTGAGGACCAGTTCAATCCTGCCTCAGAAGTCACCCTGACACCAGGGTCCTGGCATGAGGGGGACGCGATGAGCTAGATGGCCAGCTTAGATGTCCACTTTAGCTTGGGCACCACCGCTATCTTTTCTGGTTCAGGGAGCTGAGGCAGCTATTTCTGTGGCAGCCCTCAAGTTGTCAGGAGCCCAAGTTTCCACGGCACCCACCGCCTCCTTCCTCTCTTCCCTCCCACAGGGACGGGCATGCTCAAGGCACCCCTATGGTGGGCACAGATGGCCTTGGGCGACAGGATAGAGGAGTGCCAGGCTGGAGCCCCTCGTGCCTTGAGAGAGGGGCTCCCACACGTCCCTCCTGGCTCTGGCTTCTGTAGGGGGAGACACAGGCCTAGCTAGCAGGATAGCTGAGTAGGCCTTTTGCCCCTTTGGGACCTTCAGGCCATCCCAGGGCTCCAGGAAAGTGCCAAGTGGATCTTGGTGAGGCTCAAGCCCTCCCTGTATGTGGAGCTTGGCCTGCACAAGCCTCAGGCTCACCTTGGCCCCGTTCTCCCGGCCTCAGAGAAGTCTCTCCTCACCTACCATCTGAGAGAAGTTTGCCTTACCTTGGATTAGGACTTGAACCTTTGGCTTTGAGAAGCCTTCCCCCCACAGGTGTGGCCCAGTGCCTTCCTCCAGAGCAGACAAACAGCCCAGGTAGGAGTGGTTAATCTTACCTTCCAGTATGTACCAGGGGTACTGACAAATGTACAGGCCACCTCTCAGCCCTGAGAGCTTCTGAGGAGAGTGATGGAGCTGGGCCAGAGGGGAAGATTCCTGTTTAGTCTAGAGCCTGGATGGATTTCTCAGAGTTGGAGAGGAGGCCATAGGCCTACACAAGGGCCAGGCTCCCAGTGGCCACTGATACTCAGGCCGAGGGTGGATGCCAAGAATAGCTTAAGGGTTGTTTCTCAATAAGATGCTGTTTTCTGGCCTTGTCTCCTGAGATGGGCTTGTTCATCCTGTCTGGCCTTCCGCTTCTGCATTCAACCTCCAGCTGCTGGGCCTCTGTGTCTGACAGACTGAGGAAGAGGGCCTGGGCACAAGGCAGCACCCCCAGGAGTCTTCTTCACCAGGGGATAATGGAGTAGCCTCGGGTGGTAATGGCAGGTGGAGGATTCCAGATTGGGCAGGCAGCAGCCAGGTGATGGCCTGTGGGCTCCGGCCATACCTGATACTTTCCCCCTGGCTCCATGCAGGGCTGCAGAACTGTGGCCCTTCTCCCCACTGCACTGGAACTGTGAAGACCTGAGGGCTAGTGGTTCCTGGAACTCATTACCTGAGCAGGTGTGAAGATGAGCTCTAATGTCACCTGAGTCATCTCACCTCAGAACTAGGTCCGCAGAGGGGTGATGAAGGGGTGCACCCCATCTCTTCTTATCCCTGTCTTCCTGGCCCCTTAGCTTGGGGTACCCATGCCTTCTGGCTCTGCTCCTGGCCTTACTCCTTAGCTCACTGCCTCTGGGTGGTGGCTGCCTTCCTTCTAACTTCTCCTTCTTTGTTTCTCCCTTTCTTTTGCTGATCTCCTTGACCCCCCGACCCTGCCAGAAGGCAATGTTGAGCCGAAAGCGTGCGTCCCAGTGTCTCACACCTGTGCTCTTTAAACACAGAGACCTGCCAAGACGCCCTCTCGTCCAACTATGCCCAGGCCGAAGTCCTCACCCTCTCTTAAAGCGACACCAGCGTGAGAGACAGGCAGACAGACAGAGAACCAGAGGCTTAGGGAAACCGGAACCCAGGCAAGACTCTTTCGCTGGGAAGGACTCTGATATCCTTGTTGGCACAAGACTGATGGAAAACCTCCCATGTGACCCTCGGGGCCCAGAGCCATCTGGGCCTGATGTTCTGATCTATTGTACATTGAAGAGCTATATATGCACATATAGTATCTATATTCGTACATACTGTACTCTTGTGTGTAGTGCACGTGCTATCGGTGGTCTGTTGTCCTTGTTAGGCAATGTCTCCCCAGCCCTTGCCCACCCGAGTCCCCTTTCCCTCTCCACCGATCCTGTTTCTGCTGAACATGTGTGTGTGTGTGTGTGTGTGTGTGTGTGTGTGTGTGTGTGTGTGTGTGTGATGTCCCAGGAAATATGTACTTGGGAAATACTGTGGTCCAGCTGGGTGGTCCCAGGCTAGACTCTCCCTCTTGGGGGTGTTTTCCCTTTGGGCAAGTGGTCTATTGAAGGCCACATTGCCCGCCAGGGTCACTGCTCCACTAGCCCCACCCCACCCCAGATTGGGGTTCTACCTCCCACCCCACGCCCCAGTTGTGGGGGACTTTCAGGGGCTCCTCTGCAGCTGCTTCCACTAACCCTCCTTCACCTGACCTGTGTCCTTGATGAGGGGGAATTTTGTCTTATTTTCTCATTTTCTTCTGTCTCCTTCATTTGTTTTCAAAGATGCTGCTGGGCAGACGGGCAGGGAAGGGGTCTGTCTGCCCATCTGGCTCAGGGGTCTGAGAAGGGGAAAGCCTCGGGCAAGCGGAGACCAGTTGCAATACTGTACTTCCTGGCCAGTGGCCAGAGGGTGTGTGCAATAGCAGAGGCCAGGTGACCCCCTTCGACCTTGGCCTCTGCCCCTCCTCAGTCTTCCCTCCCCATTCCCAGCCCTCCCTAGCCCTCCCTGGTGTTGGTCAGTCCTTTTCTAAAGCTGTCCCCTCGTGTGTGTCTGAGGCATGCCTGGGCCAGGCTCTCCTGCCCTGTCCGCATGTCTTCGACTGTCATGCTGTGCTTGAGCCCCAATAAAGACATCTGGAGCATCCTGCTGTGTGAGTGACTGCCTCCACCTCTCCTTTCTGGCTCTGTGTCTGTGGGTACCTCTGGACTCTTCGCTGGAGCAATGCAGCACAGGCCTGTCTCAGCCCAGCCCCCACCAGGACTCAGGTCTCAGCTGGTCCTTGTATTTAAAGCTAAACACTCAGAGGAAACGGGATCTACCCACATCACACAGAGACCTCCAGCTCCCAGGCGGTGTTCGATCTTCACCACTTCCACCCGACCCCTGCCGTGACACGGAGGAGACTTGTTTAAGACTTCTACTGGATTCCTGCTGTTTGTTCAGGGGGCCTCCCCTCCTCCCCGAAATTGCACCTGTTCTATGTGGGCCAAGGCCCCAGGGATGCCAAAATAATGATGACCAGATGGCTGATGAACTGAGGCCACCAAGGGACTAATGGCACAGCCAGGGACCACTTAGGGAGGGGAATGGGCACACTCTGTGCCTAGATAGGGAGATAATGGTAAGTGATGGTCAGACGAGGCACGCCACCCTCACTATTTCCCTCATGCTCGCATGAAGGCATGGGTGTGCCGCCCTTGCATGCACTCAGAAGGACCCCATGGTTGGCTTAATGCTGTGTTGCCATCTTGAAATTGCTGGTCATTTCTGAATGGCCAGGTTTTCATTTTGCACTGGGCGCGGCGAATTCTGTAGCCAGGTCTGGTGCATGTTTGCTCTCCTAACTCCTGCCTTACTCCTGACTTGGGCTGTTGCTCAAGACATAAATTTAAAGGGGCCTCTGGTCGAAGTCTTGATCTGCCATTTAGTAGCTGGATAACTTGGGGCAAGACACCAAACCTCAGTTTCCCTGTCTGTGGCCCGGAGATCAGGAAAGCCCATTTCAGAGACCAGATAGAGACCTGGCCCAGTGTCCTATTTCTGCACAGTCTTCATTCCCTCCCAACCGTTTTCTGTAGCTCTCGGCTTTTCTCCAGAGTTCTGAGATCTCCATGTCCACTCACATCAACAAAGGACAAGAACACCCTGGGGAGCCAGGGGGTGAGGACAGCACAGCCAGGGAGAGGAAACAAGCAAGTGGGAAACCTGTGCTTGAAGCTAAGAGAAAATCGAACTGGGAACCAGGGCTGAGGAGGGGAGCAGGAGAGGCATGGCGGGCAGCCAGTTGTCAATTAAAGATAAAATCTCTCCTCCAGCAGTGGAGGGCAAGTAGGGGCCCAGCTCCCCCCACCCCCAGGAGAAGCCATTTGCAGCCAGGCCTGCCTCAGAGAAGCTTGGCTGAGCGATAATGGGATGGGATGCACTGCTGGTTCCATAATGATATTACGCATCAGGGCCCACATCCAGAATGGCTGGTTTGTTTTTGTTTTTTTTTTTCCTTTTTTTTTTTTTTTTTGATCAATGTAGAACCATTTCATAATCAGGAGCTGAGAACCCAGCCAGCTGCCCAGGGGTACCAGATGCCAGCGTTGTCCAGAGGGGATGAAGGAGATACAGAGTTGGGGGTCCAGTGACATTTCAGACCCCTGGAGGGGAGAGGGGCAGTGTGTGGGAGGCCAGTACTCCGTGAGAGAAGCCCATGTCTCTGTGCCCCACAGAAGCAGGAGGTGGTGCCCGTAGGAGGAAAAGGCTCTGGCTTCCCCGAAGCTAAAGTTGAACCCCAACTAGGGGGCTGGTTAAATGAATAGGACGCTGGTGCTCTAGGGGATCAAGACTGGCTCTGGGAGTCAGACCGACCCAAATTTGAGTCCTAGCTCCATTGCTTCTTACGTGTGTCACTGGGAGTAGCTATTTGGCTTCTCTGAAGTTCGATTTCCTCCTCTATAAAATGGGAGTGAAAATAGTATCTACCGCATGGAGCTGTTGGGAGAATTGAATGAGGTTATATATATAAAGCCCTTAACCCATAATCAGTGCTTATCAATATTGTGGGGCCTATATTGTGGAACAACTCACACCAGTCACGTGACCAGTTGGGTTTGATGGCCTCACCTTTTAGATGGGGCAATAAATGAAGCCCTTCTCTCTTGGTGAAGGAGTAAGAGTGAGGGTGGTAGTACCAAGCAGTTCACCTTGAACGCTAGGCTATGTAGCAGATGCTTCTCAAAGCACATTCTGTGCTCGCTGTTATTGTCCTTGCTTCCCAGAGAACAAAACTACAGCACAGCAATGCAGGTCACTTCTACAAGGTCACAGCCACGTAAGTGGCAGAGCTGAGAATCTGAACCCTGAGTCCCATACTTAGCTGCTATCTTAAAGGAATGGGACTTCTAAGTTGTAATCATGAGGGGAGGGATTGTTGCTTTTTGATGTTTTTCATTGCCTTCATCTCAGTCGATTCTCAATTCTCGCAACAGAGATGTGGTTTCCCCCTTTCACCGATTAGAAGACCCAGGCTTGATGTAAGTGACTCTGATCCTGCCCGCCTTCCCAAGGGGAGGGTGCCTTCATAGGCTTCCCCCATTCATTAGCATGAAGTAACACCCAGCTGAGGGAGTGCAGGTTTCTTCCTCTGCCACCCACTGAGGTTGGCATCCAAAGCGGGTAGCTGAGATGGGAACTGTCCTGGAGGCAAAGTTACATGAGGAGCAGCTCAGCCTGGAGGAGAAACTCCATCTCCACCTGCAGGATCTGAAGAACATCCGAGGGCAGGTGCTTTTAGATTATTCTCTGATCCCAGAGACAAGACTCAACACCAGTTGGAAATGTCAGGAAGGTAGGATGGGTTCAAATAAAGAACCTGACTTGGTGTTTTCCTTGCTATTATAAATGTAATTCATCATATTAAAAATAGCCCAAACCAAATCAGCAAGGAAGGCCCTGACTTCCCCCTTCAGTTCCACTCTTCTCCCAGAGGTGATACTCTGAATATCTAGGGTTTGGGTCTTTCCAGGCCTTTTGTAAAAGAGACTTTCTAGCAAATCTGCCAAATACAGGTCACCTGCAGGATAGTGAAGTTCCACCCCAGAGGTTGCTGGTTTAGACAGCTTCTGCTCTGGGCATGTTCTGACTCACAGGAGGGCTGGGGAGGGCTGTGCTAGTTAGTGGTGGGGATAGGTCCTCTGAATGGGACTCAGATAAACCCTTTCCCAGCACAAGCTCCTTAAAGTCCTTAACTCTAGAGTGAGATTCCCTGCCGCTCTCTCCACCTCTTCCCACCAACCACACATAATGCCAGGCCCTCTGGCATTTGTGGTGCATCTAGTCAGGGTGCCCGTGTTGGATTGACGACAGTAGCCAGCGCCCACCGTGTGGCCTCCCAACAGCACTGTGACAGTGAGCATCACATCCATTTCCCGGCTCCAGGCTCTGGGTGCACACTCTGTGATGCCCGCCAGCGGTGCCGTGAGCTGGCGCAGTCACCTGGAGTGGTGGTGACCACACCCACACCCCCCCTTGCTCTGGAGGCCAAGAGAGGCTGCCAGGCATTCTGGGCCTGCTCCCTCCAGGGCAACCTCAGTTGGATCTGATCAGCATCACAGGCTAAGGGAAGGGAACCAGGAAGGGGGTTTCAGGTCAGGGGTCAAGGCCTGATGTTGGTGCTGGAAGACTTCTTATTTTTTAAGAAAAGGTGCAGGCAGGATTGAAGTCTACCAGGCAGGCAGGAAGAGAAAGGAGGAAGAAGCATTTTATTTCTTTCATTTAGTTGCTCATCTTGGTCGTCCCAAGGTTTCATAAACCCAGGTCCTTGGGATGTATGTGGACTGCACTCAGTCTGAGTGCTGACCTCACCACTACTCCACCAGGGCACACCACGGAAGCCTCTCCTTTCCCCACAGGGTTGTGGGCCAGCTCCTCCGGCTCTGTCTGCCTGCTTCTAGCACTGCTCCAGGAGAGTCTCCCAGGACTGCAGGACTTTTTGCAGAGACAAGGCCCTTGCTTCCTAAATCGACAACACCTGGTATGGGGAGACGGGTAGCTGGGGCTGGGTCCCTTTCTCCACACAGTCTTCCCTGGGTAGCCCCACCGATTCCCACAGTGCTAAACACTTCTCAGGTGCTGGGGATGGCCTTATTGCTGTTCAGCCAAGAACTCTGCAATCCTCCCTCCCTCCCTCCATCCATCCATTCAGCAAACACATACTGAGCCCCTTCTTTATTCCAGACTTCCTCGACGTGCTGCGTGTACAGCGATGACCGGAATCAACAACCCCTTCCACTTCGTGTTCTCTACGCTCACTCATGCTGTCTCTTGGCCCCTCGTGGGCACCTCCGTAGCTTCCCTGACACCCCATCTCCCCTCTCAGTGTGCTACCACCATCCACCCCAAGGCAGAGCCAGAAGCAGGGTGTCATCATGACTCCCACTCTGTCATTCCTTTATTTGCTCACTCATTTATCATGCATGAATTCATTATTAAATTTCTGTACTGGGTCCTGGGGTAACTGCACCCCTGCCCTCACAGAGCATATATTCTAATGGAGGAGACAGGCCGGACAACCAGTAGATTCCACATTTCGGCGCATTAACAACCATCATTCCTAGCTGGGAAATGTAGTTTGCGCATGCTCCGTCTCCCGCTCTCTTCTTGCCATTTGGGCCCCATTGCTTCTTGCCTGGTCTCCCTGGGTCTCCTCTGCCCTTCTGCCATCCAGTGTCCACCCAGCAGCGAGAGAGAGCTTCCTAAAGCAAAGCAGATCCTCTTACCTCTGCTTACACCCGCAGTGGCTAGATTCCCACTGCACTTCTAACCGAAGTCCTTTGGAGTAAGGAGGGCCCTCAAGGCCCTGCGGGTCACACGCGTACCGCCTCTCCCGCCTCTCCCGCCTCTGCCCATGGAGGCTGGCACACATACCTGTCCCTTCCACCTTTGTGTTTAGCACGCACTGTTCTCCCCTGTGAACACTGTGTCCACCTGACTCTGACTCCTTTCTTGAATGAGTTCTCACCCCTGGGGTTTGGCTGTAAGTGTCCCTCTCTCAGTGAGACTCTCCCTACCCCACATGACCGCCGCCTCTGGGTTTTCTACCATTGCAGCTGCTGCTTTTTCTTCGAGGTACTTATGGCTCCTTGTAAGTACATGTGTGTTTGCAGCCTCCATCCCTGTAAGTTCCTAGCACCTAACACAGCACCAGGAGTTTGATAAAGGGTGAATGAATGAGTGAATGAGCAGGAGAGGTAGCACTGGTGTGACTGCTGAACTCCGTGCTCTCTCATCCTTCCCAAGCTGTCTCCAACTGGTTTTTGCACCTCCCTTCTAGGGCATTCCTGGGAGTCCTAGGGGAATAGTGAGAAAGCTTTTCTCTTTACATTATGTATTTCCTGCCTGAGAAACTCAGAATAATGAGGAGGGCCGAGAGAGTCGGGTGGGGGTGGAGGGTGGGGAAGGAGCAGTGGGGAAGCCAGGAGAGGAGTTTTCATAGCTTTCTTTTGGAACTTATATTTCTACCTGGTGCCTTGTGTGGTTATAAAATTCCCCCTCCCCCAGTTGTGAGCTGCCTGAGGGAGCAGGTTCATCCTGTGTCCGCTTCAGGACCCAGTCCAGGTCACATGAACTGTAGGTACTCAGGGAAATTGTGTCAATGAAAGAAGAAATTGATGGACAAGGAAGACATGAAGGGGAAGGAAGAGTCAGGAAGAGGAGGACAGAAGTGTGATGAAAGAAGGATGAAGGGAAGTGAAGCTGGGTGTTGAAGGAGGGATGACTGTTGAGCTGCCTGGCCTACTGTGGGGCTCCAGCCAGTCTGCACTCTACCCCTTGGACACTCTGAATGCAGAGCCTCTTGGTGCTGCCCAGGCCTCTGGTGGATGGCAAGGCTCCTGCTGTGGCATCCTGAGCCCTCAGCTCACAGATCTAGAGCCACTGGGGCAAGACAGCCCCTGGGAAGAGCTCTGCAGGGGCCAGAGCCTCAGATTCCTTAACGGAGGCGCAGCACCATTTCTAGTCTCCCTAGAGACTCCCCCTGGGCACCTCCCTGCAGTGTCCAAGCAGATACTTCAGATTCACTGTCAGTGAGAAAACGTTCAAACAAGCAAAAGGAAGTAAGCACAGACACGTTCCTCCATGACCTTGCCCTTTGTCCCAGGGGGACTCAGGGAGGAGGAGTGGGGCCTCCTCACAGCCAGGCCAGCTGCACCTAGGCCTGGGGGCCCAGAGGAGCTGTTTGGGGACTAGCAGTTACCACGGTGGCCCTCCCTGGGGTGGCAGCTCCCAAGTTGTTATGGAGAGCAGAGTTGTGACACCATGGGGCAGCTACCCTGGATCCTTAACCCTTCCTAGGCCACTGCTGGGTCAGCCTGTGCCATGCTCTCCGAGCATGGGGTGGGGGTAGGGTGGGAACTGCACCAAGAAACAGGAGTCAGAACCAGCCCCTTCCCAACACCCCAGCTGCATCCAGTCTCGTGCCTCAGGACCGTCTTCTCCCCCTCGGGGACAACTCTGTCCTCCTGGCAAATCGATTAGTGTCCTCATTTCTCTCAGGACCCCACTAGAGGTAGCAAGCAGCTCCCAGGGAAGCTGGCCATTTGATGGTGAGGGTAAGGGGTAGGTAAGTAGGCTCTAGTGTTGCTTATCACTCTCCTTCTGGGTCTCTGGCTGCTGGACTGTGATTTCCTAAGATAGGACCTGAAAATTGGTCTCTTGTACTCCGCATCAGTCTTCTTGGGTTCTCTACATGTGCCAGGGGCCCTCATTAACAGTCACATCCTTATCCCCAATCCCCAACATACCCTTTCTTCATGTTCTAATCAATGCATAGGAAAGTATTTTGTGTCAGTCATTCATCCTTTAGTATAAAGTAGGGCATACTTTATTTTCCAATACATTGGATTACTAGATCTCTTCTCAACTTAGGGAATGAGAGTCTTGTTCTCTATTGTAGAAAATCACAGCGCTAGAGAGCTCTTAGCAGTGATCAGATTCTTTTGATCAGAGGAGAAAGAAAGGAACTTCCCTGTATGAGTCAAAATCGAGGTCAGTGTTCTCTGAGGAATTCTGGATTGGCTCTGATTAACAAAAAAGGTGCACAAAAGGGAAATGAGAAGTGGTGTTCAATATATATGCCTCTGTATATAAGACTCTCTCCTTTTTGCCCCCATTTCACAATCTAGTATTGGATCCTCTGCCTGGTAAACTCAAGACCCCTCATCTATCACCTCCTCTGAGAATCCTTCCTGGAGTCTTCCTTTATGCTCTGACAGCACCATGTATACCCCTCCATTACAGTATCTATTGTTGCTTGTTTACTCATTCATTCATGCTTCACTTATTAATGCTTTCATCTCCAGCCTCAGCTCAGGAGCTCAAAGAGCAGGGAGGGAGGGAGAGAGGGAGGCAGGGAGGAGCCCATAGCAAATGAGCTGACATATCATTCACACCTGTCACCCACACCTGTCACCCACGTCTGGGTCTCAGAATTTATCTAGAACAGTTCTCTGGGATCCTGGGTCTGTCACTTGTGTTCCAGTCAGTTATCCCCCCAACACCCCCCACTCCCCTCAGCTTCCTGGACTGATCGCTGACCTTTCTTGCCTGATGTTAAAGGCTTCAGATTGGCCTGGGAGTTAGTTAGCATAGCCAGGGTCCCATGTTCTGGATTCTCTCCTCCATCTTCATCAGAATGTTCCTTTATATGCCTCATGCCCTCTACAACGCTCTAAGTACCAGTGCCGTCGCTTGGTTTGCCTTCTTAGGCAAAACTCCTGCTGCATAAGTGGGCCATAGAGAGAGGCTGGAAAGGGTTGCTTCCAGAGAGGCCTGAGCCATTCTCGTGCTATAGCTGGTTCCACAGTGGTGGAGTGGGAACCAGCCCTCTCCTGCCCTCATCATGTATGATGAGAGGATTTAAATGAAAAAGTGAGTGGCTGGGTCCTCTGGAAGCCCTAAAGCACTACCCAGGGTGAAAGGCTCTCAGCCCTCCGACCTCCTCTGAGAGGCTGGGGCGACTCCCCAGGATTGGAGAGCAGGTGGCCATGGAAATAATAACAGCTAACAACGTGTGCTTACAATGGGCAAAGTGTTGTTTTAAGCCCTCTGTGGCTGAATCCTCAGAGCAAACCCAGGACTCTTCTAATCACTCCCATTTTACAGGTGAGGAAACCAAGACATAGAGATGAACTTGACAGAGACCTCACAGACAATAGATTTCACAGCCTGATTTTGATGTGAACCCACTAAGCCTGGCCCTGGCCCCTGAGCTTCTGCCCACTGGCTGTATGGCACGCACAGCTGTGTTGGGAGCTGGTCCTCCTTCCAGCAGCTCCCTGCCCTGGACTCCCTGCCCATGCCCTGAGCTCTAACTCTGGTGCCATGGTTCCACTGCTATGAGCTGTGTCACCTTGAGCAAACGTTTGAAGCCCTGTGCACACGGTCCCCGCATGTGAATGGGTACAGTCATCCATCTGCAGATTTTACCAGGGGAAGCGAACAGAGGAACATATGACTGGAGCTCAGGGCATGTCCTTCCCCACCTGTGCTCAGAGAGCAGTCAGCAGAGTAGGAGTTGGTAGGCCTGACTTCTACAACAGGAAGCACCAGAAACCCTTTTCCCAGAACCCCCTTGCTTGGGCCACTTTCTGTGGTATGATGGCATGGAGGCCATGTCCAGCTTGCAGCAGGACCTTGGGACATGGATGCTCAGATGATGACTGAGGCCTAGCCATTTCCCTCTTGATGACCCGGAAGCAGTCATACCAGTGTACTTGCCTCCCACAACAATAAGAAGTCAGAGAGAAACCTGTGACAAGACAACTTCTTGTGCTTGAGGGTACCTTCGCCCCATCTTCCAGTTCTTCCTTCTTTCCAAGACCTGGGGACCAGGCCTGCCCCCAAGTCTTTCCCACACACACCTGGGAGCCGCTGAGGACTGGAGCTTAGGAGGAAGGTCAGAGAAAGCCGTGGAGAGGCAGTGCAGGTGGTGGAGCTCAGGAGAGGAGCGGGAGGAGAGATGGGAAGCAGAGGGACTAGCACCCGCCCGCTGTGGACAGAGGCCATGGGGCCTGACATGAACTGAACAGGCTGGAAATAGAACAGCTGGGCAAACCCCAAACACTCTATTTGGGTGTCTGCTGAGCAAGCACGTGAAAGAACAGAACTGGGGGAGCAATTCAAGGAAAGAAATAGATCCTTTCACCTCAGAGTAGGTCAGAACAGGAGGGTTTATTCCAGCCCAGCCCGGATTATTCAGGGCTCTCTTTCTGAGGATGTTTTCTTCATGTAATCATTATTTTTTAACAGGCTGGTTCCATGCTGGGTTAGCCTGATGCCACCCCATCCATGGCAGGTGGAAGGTTTGGGTTACTTTGAGACCAAGACCACTGTGGATTTTTGTTCTAACCGTGGATGCTGCCAATTTCAGGGGAAGGGATCTGACTCTGCTTTCCAAATGGAGACTTAAGAGTCTGAGCTATGTAATGCAATATTACCTCCTTTATTAGAACAGTTTCAGGATGGGGCAGGACTGGCCAGGGAAGCTCTCCTCTCTCAGCCCTCCAGAGCTCATGTATGCCAGTAAATTTCACCCTGGGAGGTCCCCAGGCCACCTGAGGCTCTGCTGTGCCCATTAGTGACACCACCTCTTCGCTCCTGCATCCCTGCCCTCAGCAGTGTTTCTGCCTTCCTCCACTCTTCCAGACCCTTTCTCTCTCCTTCCCCGCCGAGGCCCCCATGCACATCGCTGGGTTGCAAAGAAAATTTGCTGACTCTTGAGGACCATGAACCCATTGAAGGCCACCAAAGTTGTATGTATGTGTGGTAAATGTTCTAGAGAGCATTCAGAATGTTCATCAAGTTCTCAGGGAACTTGTTCCGACCGTGGCCCACGTGCCTCTCCACATGAAGAGCAACTCAACTAGAAGTTACAGGTTAGCTCAACTCAGACCGTGAAGATAACTAGAGCTGGTTTTCAGACTGGTCCAAGAAGTCCTATTCACTTTGGGCATTTTGCTCCATCATGGCATTTTCTAGAGTTCGAGTCGTTCTTCTTGGTACTGAATATGGACAGGAGCGCTTGAGCCTTGCATCCACCACTGACTGCAGTCTTTGGCACCACGCTTAACCTGAGCTGCAGTTCCCCGTTTATAAGACTCAGGATAATAACTGCCCACCTTAGCAGCTCTCCCAAGGCTCAAATGAGATCCTGTGTCCCTACTCCTTAGCTTAGACTTCACTAAAGGAGTGTTGCAGAAACCCAAACTAGGAAGAGAAAGAACACGGCCATTCCAAGCTTCTCAAGTCAGAGGTTGTTTCTCCATGTCTAAGTGTCTAGGGAGAGGGTAACAGCTTCTCTCCAGCTCCATGAGGCCTTGATTAACCTTTAGTTTCACATACCCAGGTAGGATGTATTAGACCACGCCTGCTCTGGACATCTTGGAAAAGGCCTACCTGAATATTTTTGGGAGGAGATCAGCCTCTCACACACC